>CAEFZX010031785.1:0-48298 GCA_903066825.1 Alfaro cultratus
CTTGTACACTGACTTAGTGGCTCATGCATCATCTTGTTACATGCACGTCAGTGTGAGGTGTAGAGCACATGACATGAGTGTTGATTTGAATTCAACACTCACTTTACACGTGAAAATTAGCTTGTAGCAGCTAATGAACTGGTACAAATACACAAGTAGGCATCACTCAAGTTTCAACTACTGTAATAATACTAACAGCAAAATATAAATAATATTGTTGTGGATCAAACGTAGCGGTGCTACAAAAATGAAGGTGTTTGTTTCTGTGAGTGAATTAACTGGACCGAAGCGCTGGTGTCGGTGAGAGTCACACTGTCCAGGTCACTAGACAATCTTGCAGTCAACACATGGAAAAAGTAGCGCATTTACACTTGCATTCACGCCTACAGGCAAGTTTTCACTTCACCCAGCTTTGCACTCACGGGGAACCCACACACTCATGGGTCGAAGGCCTTGCACAAGTAAAATTTTCATGGGTCTAAGTCCTCCAGAGACACGTAGAGATGAGCAGTTTTATTGGGCCAAACTGTGTGTAACAGTGGGTCAGGGATCAAGAGACTCTAGCCGTGTCCCGAGCATGTGGATTATTTTAAAGACCGCTTTAGCTCTCTTGTCATTATCACAAGATCTTCAGAATAATATTTAATGCGTCTGGTGATATAAGTAAGTGTGAAATTGCATATTTTACTAATGTCTTGGCCAGCACACCTCAGGATTAAATTCATTGCTCATCTAAGAAAAAGTTGATGTTTCTTCCTGCTCTTACTGCATATAATACATTAATATATCTGAATATTTGCACCCCAACACCACTACAGAATATCACATTCTGAATAACAACAGCAGAGAAAACAATTTCAGTGTTAAACATGCACAGCAAGTCATCCTCATTAAAGAAAATGAGACATCAGTGGTTTATATAATAGAGCATGGAGAAATGCTTCGTAGCTGCAAATATTGATTTTTTTTCCCCCTCTTTCTCCCTGCGGGGCTGGTCCATGTGGTTGAATACTTGCTTTGATTAATGATCATAGACAGAAGCCATTAATATTTTGTTCTAATATGTCAAGTACTTAAATAAAACCTTTATTGTTTTCATTCATCATTTACAGTTTTCTATTTGCTCTGTGTGGATTTTTCTCACGTCTGCGTTTAACCAAATGAGAAAATCCGCTATTTTAAAAACAAAATACAGAACAATCACACATTTTTTGTTTGGAGCATAATTCACAGGGGAAAAGCTCATTTGCATTTTTCTCTTATGTTTATTTACTTGTAATCTAACATGAACTGTGTCATTCTACTTGAACTGAGAAACAGTATTTGACTGTATAAAATATGTGTTTATTTTGATCTGATTCCTTTTTGTCTTGTTAAAAATATTTTAAAAATAAAAACAGTTACTGTTATCCTCATTTGAATAATTTACATCATATAGATAATCTTTAAACTGCTTTTACATACATTTAATGTGTTTTTTTAAAAAACTATTTTTAAGATTTGTGCAAGACATAAAAATACAGTCAAGCCACTTTAAGCAGGACAGCAGCATGTTTGCCGCCTGTCCTTCCACAAAGCTTCTTCTGCATCTCACCTGTTTGTGATGCTGCTAAAGGCACGCTTACGAGATGAAGGATGTTGATGAAGAAATCGTGTCGACAGCATCTCTGCTCTACATTTAGCATCTCCTAACAAGAAGGCAGAGAGCTCTTGGGAAAGACAGGACTCGGATATGTTTATTTGTGGACCCAGTGAACCATGCATGTCCATGAGGACGTGTGGATAAGAAGGTTGGAGGAAGGGTTTATGACATACGCTTGCATGAATTTATGTCAGCTTGTGTGGGCGTGCGTGTGCCTGTGGGTATGTGTGTGTGTATGTGTCATTGTTGAGCAGTAGAAATCATGTTTTCCATGTCACCAAGTACGCATGGAATAAAACAGGCCTCAGTGTTGCGTGTGAGCTCCTCAACTAGATTAGAGCAGCAAATTGATTGTAAGCGTGCAGTTGTCTGTATCGGAAAGTGCCAGTGATTGTGGAGGCGGGTGAGCGTGCTGGCACCTAATTTGATCACTCAGTAGCTAATGCAATCTGCATTACGGCAGCTATTGCAGATCGGGATAATGTGCCAATAGGGCCAAAAGATTTTATTGACTTCCTGAGGCTGACTGTGTTCATTAAATACAAGCAGCATCCTAATTGCAAATGCAATGACAGAAAAATCATCTATACAACATTTTACTGTTGAAATTATGAAATAAAATGCAACAGCCCTGACTTGCAGAGACATGGCCTCCACTAGGCTTCTGAAAGTGTCCTCTGTTATCTGGCAACAACATGTCATCACCAGTTTGGCATTAGTTCAGATATTTAAAACAAGCAAACAAAAAACCTAATCAATAATTATCAATATCAACTGATATGAAACGCTTACCTCATGATACATTTGTCAGTCACATCATCTAATGCCCACAACATTAGATACACGTCAGCCATACTGAATATAGTATTTGGGTTTGCAAGTTTTCAAAGTTAATATTTTGTCTTCAAAAGCTCCCAGTAATCTGTCCATGTCTGAACTCTGATGGCCTTATTGTTATGGCATATTAGTTAAAAAAAATAAATAAAATAAAATAAAATTTGCTAATGTAATAAAATGGTAAAAATATTTGTCTGAGTCAAAAGTTCAGGCCAGTGTGTCTTTACTAAGCCAATGGATCACCCTAAAACTACGGAAGAGGATTAGGGCCACTGAAAAAAATAAAATAAAATAATGTCAGAATTCTAACATTAATTCTGACTTTAATGTCAGAATTCTGAGATTAAAGTCAGAATTATTATTATTATTTTTTTTTTTTGTCGGCCCTAATCTTCTTCCGTATAAAACTCCCTTCTTTGTTTCAGACCTGGTTGTTTACCATTGATAACACCTTCTTTCAGTCTTTCACAATGTATCACTTTATTTTTAAAGCACACTTTTAAAAAACTTTGTATTTTTGCAAAATTTTGCCTAGAAAATATTCATTTATTCTGCTGATTTTATAGAAAGACTGTAAAACTGTTGAAATACATACCCTTCTGGCTATTTACTTCAAACCTATCCTTTCTTTCTGTCACGTTTTTCATCTTAGGCTATTTACATCATAGAATGAGCTTCGTATCGATGAAACTTTTGTACTGAATACAGACTGACCGCTTATGAAATTTGGAGAAAGAGAGAGCTAGCTATTATAGCGATAAAGGTACTGCCTGTCTTCTGTCCACATCCATTATCTAATGTTCCACTCACTTTTGAACCCAAATGCCAAATTAGCAAGCCTGAGACTCTATCCCACAGGTATCACGCTGGCAGCTCTCACACCTGCACCGGGAATATGGATCTTCTATTCACACCGAGTGGCAGCTTCCATCTTGGTTTATGCATTTCAGCCCTCTGCATGGATCTTTAGGAGCGCTCATTCACATAGCCAGTGGCATGCAGTGGAAAATGTGTCATGTTGGAGCGGTCTGTTCAGAATAATACATTTGGGTCTCAGGCTCCAGTTTTGTGAATGGTAAAGGGAATATTTATAACTCTAAGCTGCACAATCACTGCCAAATATTACGATGAAGGAGATATATTTGTACTGTAGATAAACGATGCTATCTGATGATGTTTGATGGCTCATTTGAAGCACATTTCATGCACCAGATCACTTCAGTTTATTACAATGTATAACAACTCACAAAGAAAGCCTTTGTTCCTGAGAGCTGACTGAAAGCTGCAGTTCATCCTTCATCTTTGAGAGTTTCAGCTCCACTATCAAAGGCCAGACATGGTGAGTTCAGCAGGAACATCCACCTGCAGTCTCATCCAAAGGCTTTTGAGAGATTTTTTTCCCCCTTCTTTTGACCTTTTGGCAATTTTTTTTCTAGGCACATCAAAAATTAAAGATTAGTAGATTCATATCATCTCCCACTATTTTACTGTGCAGCTGTAGATGAATGTAGAAATAGTTCTCATATGGTTTTTGTAAGAGCTTCTTGATATTAGACTTAAAAATATATATAATTTTATACATTTTAGATTTTGTTTGTAGAAGTTTCATACAGTTACACTACATAACTTGAACTCCTCAGAGGAAAATTTGGTTTTAGCACAGCTGTCCAAATATATCCTGAGGAAATACACAGCTTAACACATGGAGAAGCAGTTTACTCTTCCCAGGCCAATTCTTTTAGGCCTGGATGAGTCTCGTCCAGCTCCTATCTAAGGCTTGTGCCCTTTTGGCAAAGCTACAAGGTAATCCCAGCGACTGTGGGAGTGTGTTCACTGCTTGTTCTGTGTTATTGCATTTAGTATATGTTGCCACTTTAAATATGAAGCATGGTAGGTTTCTGCTTTAAAGGTAAAGAAGGAATATTTGAGTGGTAGCTTTTTTATGCCTGGAGTTCACATAGGTTTTCCTCAGATTCATTTAGAAAAGGACCATTGAACAGCCACTTAATTACCATTCAGAAACATACAGCAGTTGGTGCTCATCAGAATGTAAATTCAATTTATTGCTTTACAATTGGCCTATGAAAGTGGAATAAAAATTTGAGGGGAAAAAAATCATAAACTTGAGGAAAAAACTGTAAATAGCTTTGTCTACAGATATAGAAATAATTACTCACACTATTTTACATGGACCTAAATTGTATATGGTATTGAATAAAGCAAACAATACAGCACATTTTCCAACAACATTTTCCAACAAGATGATTTCTGCACCTCTGACTGGTGCAAAGATGTACCAGTCTGGACTTGAACATGTAAGAGAAATAAATATTCTGCAGTTCTTTTCTATAGAAGTTCTTTTGAATCAAACCAGAAATGAAGAAATCAGAAGATTGTCCTTTTTTTTATCAATCGTAAAAGCATGTCTCCTCAATGTTTACCTGAAGGTTTTAAAGTATATGTTTTTACTAGTGTCAGAAACTTTGGATAATTTTTGTAGTGTTTGACCTGGAGATCAAAGCTCTCTGGTCAAGAGAAAATTGTGTATTTACTGGAAGTTGAATAGTCTAATAGCTTACTGACTGAATTTGGTGCTAATAGTACTAATGGTGTAAAATGTTTTCACAGAGCGTAACAGTGGAGTTTATGATAGAAAAAGGTGGGTTACGGGGTCATCTGGGTGCCTCAGTAGAAAATGATGAGGATGATTTCTTATAACCGATCAGATTTTTGTGACTGGTTCAGAGTCTGTGATGTACTTACCCAGAAATTTGACACTGCGATGAGTAGTCGGTAACTGAGCAGTTTTCTCTTGAAGTCAATGATCATGTTCTTTGTTTTGTTGGTGTTCCCGATGAGGTTGTTGTCTCTGTACCAGTCCACTAATCGCTTCTGCTCCTCTTTATAGATCATCATCATCATTCCTGATGAAGACTCATCTGCTTAGGCTAGAATGTGATTAAAAGCAGGTGCAGCACAACAGTTGTGTCAGCAATACAAGAACAAGAGTATCGTTAGATGACTTTTTTGTGCCTAATGGCATTATAAACTAAATTAGAGCCTATTGTATTGTAATGTGTGTCATTAAATTTAAATCTACTAGTATGATGGATCTTTTTGGTCTGACCTGATTACATATTTATAGACATGAATTGGACCTTCTTGTCATTTGAAGAGCCTTGAGATGACATTTACCCTCAAATGGCACTAGATAGATAAACCCAATTGAATTGAATTTAGGACATATCTGTGCTGCTTTAACCCATTGCATTAAATTTTATTGACTAGGATAGGTTTGGCTGTGCTTAGGTTTTTTATTTATTTATTTATTTATTTTTCTCCAGGGAATGAATGTTAGACGTGTATCAGAAGGGCTCTGCAGGTAGAATTGACCTAAACATAGCCCTGAATTAATTTATAAGATGTGTGCCAAAGAGAAGATAAACACTTGAATGTTCCTTTTAGCTGCAAATGTCCCTGGGAATGATGTTAAATCATTTAGCTGTGGAAGGAGAGTGGGAGTGGGTAAGGCTTCTCCTTTAAAGGGCAGAAGCAGCATTTCAACATTCTGCATTCCACAAGTTATAGATCAGCAATCTAAGGCACAACCTTTTCTACCCTCATCTCCCCTTTACCACCCTTTATAGATCCTGCTTTACCACAGAAAATGTAATCTGTATCGGCCTGTCCTCTCTCCCCAACCCCACTCTAATTTTCTTGTTTGTCCACAGGGGGTGGCAATATTAGGAGTGGGAGTAAAGGTTAATGTTGCACTGAAATGATGTCAAAATGTGGGGTCGAGGTCAAACAGACCTGTGAGCCCCCTGAGAAACAAATGATTAAAATGTGTGTTTTCACTTTTGATCTGTCTCGTATAAACTATGATTGGCTTGCCTGTGTGCATACAGAAGCTTCATCCAACATGAGTGAGACGTCTCAAAAGCAACAGAGTAAAAACAGCTAACCATAATAACCTTCTAGGAGTTTAAGGATTTTATTCCGTAAAGAACTCGTCTTCATCCAACCGATCCTGTGAGTCCGATCCGGACACGTGGCCAAGCTTTCAACATGATCTGATGAATAGATAACATTTTTGACAAGTTAAAGTGATTAAACATTTATGCGCCCCATATATCTCCAGGGTCATATGTGGTTACGCAGTCGAAGTTGTAGAAGTTCAAGAATGGACTATATTCAGACGAGTCTCCTGCACACATGATCTGAATCAGAATCAGAGGTGTTTGAAGATGAATTAATTTAATGTACAAGCTTGCACCACAAAGTGAATATGTTATAACTGATAAAATGCTTCAGACAAACCTACCCTTCTGACTCTGAGTGCTCATTCCTCTGTGAGCTGAAGAGAAGACTGCCAAGGGGGCAACTCAATTTATTAATGCCATTCAGTAAGCTGTCGCTCAGAGGAACAGGCCAAAGCAGGGCAGGGTGTGAAATACCATAAACATCTTCATGGCACTGGGTGGTCTGCTGAGCAGGATGGCAAAGGGTGATGGGATGCACCCGGGTGCAATGAAGAGTGCCAAATGAACAGAGGACTGAGGAGCGTATATTTCTGTCTAAACCACTAGACCACTAAGCAGTCTCCTCTCTGGTCTCTGCTGTGTATATTTATGGATTCTTATATGTATGGCTTATGACATGTACTGTAGCTAACCTACTAAATTCATGCCTGAAGGAGCACACATAGTTTTGCAGCAGGATACCAGTCATCTGTACTGAAGATCACACAAGAGTATGGCAGAGACAGAGGAAAAAGAAAGTGGACATCAGAAATATTAGGAACAGGTCAATAAAACCCCCCCAGAGTATTAGTGTCTCTTTTATAACAAGACTCACATGCCTTAATGTACACTAGCAAAATCAATTGCGCAGTTTCTAGTATAAACTTAGGCAAGTAACGTACTTGTCCAGAGTGAAATTCTTAAGTTGATAATCAGATTTTAATCACAAAGTCTGCCGTACTGTTGTCGCCTTGTCGTCTACCAAGTTAATGGATAATGGTGCTTACACCTGGCTATTGGTTTGATTATGAGGTGAATGTTATAAAGATTCAAGCCTTTCTTTCACCATACAATTTTAAGAACGGACCAACCTCTCAGACAATGTCATACAATTAAAACAGCTGCCTAATCTCCAGCAGACAGTGAGAGCAGGCCAGGTACTCATCCCTGAGGGAAACCTGCAGAGACCAGCTGAACTAACAGGTCCTGCTTTTGGACTGCGGGTGGAAGCCAGATTACCTGTTTTGAGTTCTCATGGAATAAAATAAAATAAAATTAAAGCATTTGTTTTCACCCAACCAATTCTGTGTCTGATCGAAATGACACCTACTACTCTGTAGGAGTCAGATCAGTAGTGCACCTAATAATAATCTGGTGGACCTTTTGCCATAAAGTGCTACTTTATGGCCAGTACAGGGTTAACCAATCTAGCAGAGGCAGAGAACACAAATGTAAAAGTGTAAGTCTAATTTAGAAATATAGAATGAAAGTTCTGATTGCAAGTATACAGATTCATATTAATCTTCATTTTCTCAGTCTTTTAAAGTGTAAATAAGCTGATTTAAGTAAGCATATACTGGTGTTTTTGAATAGTGGTGCACTGCAAGCATCTATTTAACAATGCACACACTGTTTCTGTTTGTTTACCACTCATAGTAGTGCTTAATGAGCCAGAAACCAGTGAGCTGAAATATTTAGCTGTAGTTGCTTAAACATACACATTTCATTTAGTTTTTCTCATTCACTTTACTGAAAAGTTGAATTTGTAATTAGACTTATGTTCAGGTTTCTGAATGCACACGTCACAGTGTTGCATTTGATAGGACGCCGGCTTATTTGCGCTGGATTAATGAATGTACCTGACAGCATTGTTCCACCACAGATAGGAACAGAACAGTCTGATGTCTTGTCATTTATCTTCCCCATGGCACCAGCAGAGCCTCAGCAATGAGGGGATACTCTTGCATTGCTGTTCTGTCCCCTGAGACTTGTTGGAAGTATATTGTTCTCCATGTTGGGGGTTTGCTTTTATGTTTTACATCTGGTTGAAAATGAAGATGAATAGTTTTGATGCTTTATGTGGCGAGTAGGGAACAAATTTACATTTTCTCCTTTCCCTTATTTATTTGCATATAAGCTAATTTTCTGTGCTTGTTTGCCCATGGGCAGCTGAGATGTATGTGTTTCTGTTTACTTTTCTGTTGATGCCCTGTTCTTTAATAATAAAGCAGCAATTTAAATGAGCACTTATGTTTATGGCTTACTGTGAAGTTGCTCTTGTTCAAATAATACCAGCTGGAGGTTTAGTGTTTGTTCTTGTTTTTCGTCTCTTGTCTTTCCGTAGAATATTTCTGTGTAATGATGTTATGAGTAGGGAACACATATAGAGTGAATCCTCTGGAAAGAGGGGAAATTTGCAAAACATACATTTTGCATGGAGTTCCCTGCATTATTTTATATTTTACAGATTTTTGGCAGCAGAAATCGAGGTTTGTAAATAATTTGAAATGTTGCATCACTTTCGTATCATTCATAATGTATTCAAATCCGTTTAACATAATTATGCACTTTGAAGCAAAGCTTGCTTTATGAATATTAGCTAGAATAATGGTATTTCTGTAATCTAATGTGGACACATCTATTTATACTTTGTTAGGACATATCTTAAACTTTTAGTTGTTTGTGAAGAAAATACAGATTTTGCCTAATCTCATCGTTAAATAATTTCCCCCGATGCACAAAGCTATGCACATTTATTTCCACTCAGTCTTATAACCATCCCCCTTTAAAAATACATTCCTCAGAAATTTACAGATTATGTAAGACCAATGTTTTTTATATTAAAATGTTATGTTCATATTATGACTGCACAAACATGAGAAACTGCAGACAATATACAATTCACACCTTCCACTTGTCACAAATAGTCCCGAGTAAATATTTCTCAAAAGATTTAGAAGTGACGCCTTGTTTTTTCCCTCCAAAATGCAAGAAAGATTATGTAAAAACACCCACCTTTTTCAAACGAGTGGGTGACAGAAAGGTGGACACTTTAGCACAGACATTATCACTCGTGGCATTTCTACTTCTTATCTGATTTTGCTCTTTTGAGACAACTCCCATGCTTCAGAGAACATTTGGCAGGCTCTCTTCACTTCCCCCACATCTTCTGCAAGCCCTCAGATTATCAAAGTATCCAGTCTCCACGGAAAACAGAAAGGGAGAATCTCCGGCAGATCTGGTTGCCCTGGCAACAAGATGTAAAGTCAGCTGCCCAGAGACACGGACAGAAACACATAGCTGGAACTTGGCAGACAGCTGACAGGACTGAACACCTACCTGTCTCTGTCCTGCAGGACGACCAGGGTGAGAGCAGCGTGAAATATCCCACAGCTGAGAGCTGAAGATGCTAAACTGAGAGCGGCAGATCTTTGTACGCTTTCCTGCTCTGGACCAAATCTGAAGTAAAGCTGTGATTTAACTTTTCTCTATTTCACCATACAAGTTTTATACTGGTTTCAGATTTCCCAACTGTAACTTTTAATTCACAAAACAGAAGTTAGGATCAAAATGTAAAGTGGCATACAACTATGATTTAAACTAGACCATAGTGCGCTCCAGTCTGAGCAGTAGGAAAAGTACTTAAAATTAGTGAAAATTTAATAAATTGTTTTGATACTTTTGTTTTTGGGAACTTTTCCTACTCATTTCTATTTTACTTCATTTTTTGTCATTAAAATAATGACAATTTATTTTTCCGTTTTTTCAATCTATTTCAATCTATAATAGATTTTACAATCTATTGTGCCTGACCGCTTTAAGCATAACGCTGAAAGAAAGTGAAGTAGCACTAAATAACACAAATGGATCTGCATTGCAATATCAGTGGTGCAATATTTATATTTTGAAATTTTTTGGCTATTGTAACCAAAGTGTTGGAAAGTTGTGTTTTACATACCATTTTATGACATTTTCTAGAAGGTCTTGCGATGAAGCAATAATAGTTAATCTTACTGGAACTAAGGGGCCGAGCCCAAGTACCTAGAAACAGCCACAGACCTTAATTAACTTACCACCACGTTGTACACAATGCAGTTATGCAAGTTAAGTTTTCCTGGAATTGCCAAACCTAAACTTCATCCTGCTGCTTTTCTTCAGTTGAAACTTGAAATGGTGTATTGTAGTTTCTCATTGAAAGTCTCCCAATTATATACACATGAACTTTGAAACCAGCACCTGGAAAGACTTTAACAGTGGGTTATCTTTACTTGCACATGTTCTGCTTTGCATTTAGCCTTTTTTTCTCTGAGCTGCTGTCATTCAGACGATATTTTGTCAGTGATTGTTAGGCTGAGCAGCTGAGTCCTTCAGTTTCTTCACATTCCTGCCAAGACGAAGTCAGTATCATGTGTTTCATTTTAAGAAGCTGTCAGAGTTGACATTTTCCTGCATCTATGTTGCTGTCAGTTCAGTAAAACATCATAAAACTCAACCTGACAGGCCTCAGGTTTCTCTTTTTGCAGCGGCAGGTTTTTCTGTTGCTCCATCAAAGAGAAAACAGATGTGCTAAATTGAGATGAGCCAATTTGGCAATATGATTAATTAAAAAGTTTCCACTGTTTTGCTTGATATCTTCATAAAAAAACAGTTAACACACTGTCATATAGACTATGTCTTAATGTTTCTCCAGGTCAGATCAGCATCCAGAGTCCAGAAAACTAAAAAGTTTATCTTTAATTGACCCGTCAATACTTGTGTAGAAGTTTGACCTGAACTGGCTTATTCGTCAGCCCCGGGGCTGTTGGTGACTTTGCTGTAAGCTGTTCTGCTGCTGACAAAAATCTGCCTTGTTTGCAGAGAGATCCTATAATCCAGTTTCTAATATGGTGACAAGTTGGACATGAAAATACCTGACAGTGAAGTTACAAAATGTGAAATGCAGCAGTATAATTTATCATGGAAAATAGGAATTGAGATGAATTATTCAAATCTAATAGTTATGCAGAATTATAGCAAAATTCCATCATTTGTCACTATTTAATAAAACTATTTTCATTTTTTATGAGGAAATACCAGTTTTGATTATCGAAATCTACCAATTAAACAAATATTATTTGTATCCAGAGGGTTTATCATATGTTAAGTTACCTATTAGTACTTATTTGAGTTTCACTGAAATATCAGAGTAGTATGGGACATTGCAAAGAAACTTTTCCCACTTTAACGAAATAAACATCAGTGATATGTAATTTTTGTTTTCATAAAAACTGTTTAAAATATTTTGTTAGAACATTTATGGATACATGAATACATACATTTATGTAATATCTGCAAGTAGAACTAATGCAGTAGTTCTTTGTCAGAAAATAATAAAATCGCAAAGAGGAAACCTTTAAGATGTTTAAAAAAAACAGTAATAGAGATTCTAATGTAGTATTCTCCACTGCATATGGCTGTTGTAATGAGCCTTTTCATTGCTTTTTCCCACAACTTCAATATGAGTTTCTGGTGTTGTAATATACAGTCTTGCTTTGGTGACCAGACCACAGAAATAAAGCAGCTGTTCTTTTCGTCATAAATATGCACCTCTTTTCACAGCAGCTGTAAGCAGTGCAAAGGGACACTTTATTAATTGTTTTCTCTCAAAATTGGGTTTTCTAGTCTATTGTACAACTCTGACTTACAGTGTATCTGTATATTTTGACATGAATCACACAGTTGCACCCTACACTTGTCATTGTAGTTTAAAATGATATAATAAGTTATCTGGGGGCTCACATCTATCCTAAAGGATCCTACTTGAATAGCAGTTTTATTACCTGAGTTCATCCAAGAACAGTGTATAAAAATCCTCCCTGTCAGCACTTTCTTTTTCCAAAAATAATGTGGTGACATCACTACCAGGTACAAAGTACTTTTTTTTTTTTTTTAAAGTTACGGGAATTACACAGATTAGTCACATTTGAATGATCAAGTAACCGTTTATCTTGGTGGAACAAAGTGTTCTGCTGCCTTTGCTTTGGCATTTGATTGGATACTGCATTTTTATCCTAACACATTTTTAAGACCAGTAACACACTCACCTTACACACAACTGTGCTCCCCTCCAGGAGCATCATCCTCTCAGCAGGCCACCAGAGACCCTGCCTTACGATCCACACAGCCAAAAAAATCTATTAGACACTCCATCACATCCCCCAGATCTTCACTATGGTCCTTGCTGTGGCTGGTCAAAGCTGTTTCATGGCTAACGAGGAGTGTGCTTAATACTAACTTCATTCAATCAGACAATGAAACTATATTAATATAGTTTGCAGAGAGGTACAGGTACAGGTAAGTGTAGCACAAAGCGTTTTTCACAGATAAAAAAAAACAACAAAAAAACAAATGGACAAATATAAAGCTACTAAACACAATTGATGGACATTGTCTAAAAGTCTCTAATTCTTGAGATTAAAAATCAAAGTAATTCATAGAAAGTCTAATTTCTAATGAAAATAAAGAACAAAATTAAAACCTTTTAACTTGTTTTTACTGTTTACATGTTTTAACAGTGTTTGTCAAAAAATCCTGAGAAGTCTGCTCATTAAAACTGTGTACTGTTTTCTGTCAAGCCTGTCATATATTTAAATCAGGAAGCAGTGATATCCTTGAGCATATTATCTCACTGGCTGAGCTGAAGGAAACACTGACACACCTGCTCTCAAAAGTTTTATATTTAATACAAACATGTTTAATTCTACTAATTAGATGCACCTTTTTAGTAAAAACAAAAAGAGTCAAAAGGTTTTCACGTTCTATACTTCCAAAGGAACAACGAATGCATCAGTAATCAAAGATAATGTGAGCCTATAAGACTTTATGAATCTTTTACAGATTTATGGTTCACTAAATCAGATTTTTTTTTTTTTCAGAACAAAGAGTCCCTTCTCTAATAATTTATTAGTTGGGAAGATTACTTATCTATTTATTCGTTTAGTTATTCCATCACATATCCTTCTGAAGTTACTGAAGAACACTACTTTAAAAGGCCATTGGTCACAAAGATGAGTAATTCATTAGCTATGTAACCTGAAGTTTTTATCTAATAGTTATCAAAAGGTTCACCCCACCACTTGTTAGCAACTAAATGATTATCTGCACTTTTTAATAGTGACTGGCACATTAAAGTGGAACAAGCACTCTCTTTCTTTTGAGTAGGATACATTCAAAGGAACTAAACAACGAACGTCCGACACAATCAATTTTCTTTCATCTATAGGAATTACTCCAAAGATCATGGATGTATATTTTTCTATAATTTCTACATAGAACATTTCTTTTAACTGTAAGATGTTTATTTCTTACATGTACTTGTAGGTTTAATTCATGTTGCAGCATTTCAATTGGTGTCAAACTAAGTTTTGACTCCAATCCCCTTCCTTCTGATGTAAATCTGTGCTGATTTGCCACCATGATTAAGATCATTAAGGCCGTTGTAGAATAACTGTCTTGTGGGAAAGAATGACCTGACCTTATCTAAGTAGTCAGTGTTTGGGTGTCTCTTCACAGCTTGAAACTACACAAAGAACTGCTCAGTCTTAGGCGAGGAGGCGTCGAGTCAGTCATACAACAAAGCTGCAGCTACAGCAATAATTATCCACAGTCAGTGTTTGCTTTATGGTATTTTACTCCAAGATTTTTCTGCTCCGTCTCGGTGGAGAGTGATTTACAGAGTTTTCTACTTGCCCTTACAAAGTAAATAATTTCAAAGGGATGTATTTCTCTTTTAACTGCTGTGCAAAATTGAGCAATGGCTAATTTTGCAACAGCTTGACTGAATGGGTTGAGATGAAGGGCAAAGGGGAAAAAAATACACTAATTTACATGCCACAGGTTTAACATCTGTAAGCAACCAGCTGCCAGGAGATCAAACATGGCTGGATTTTAATTTTTTTTTTTTTTTAGCCTAATTTGATATTTGTTCTTGCGAGATTTGTTAAAACGCCTCCAGATGGCCTGTCTGATTGTGGCTGCCAACATCCCTGTACAATTTATTAGGAATCACTAAATAATTAAAGCTGTTATATCAGAAGGTATTCAGTTTTGCCAGTCATTTAGATAACAAGGAAATTACCAATTAAATGGTGATCACCAACCTTAAAGGTAATGCTATAAGACTTTAAAAAAAGATAAAGGAAGTATGTTTTCCTACTTAGATGTAGTGAGGAGTCACAATACATATTAAGATTTGGAAACAATCAGTTTCATAAGATCAAAATCTGATGAATGAATCCTGGGCCTTTACGTCGAGTATAAAGCAAGTAGTAACTTGATTTTTGTTTATTTCTTGAAATGGTTATTTATTTGGAATCAACGCTAAAATAAAATATAATAATTATTAAAAAATCAATGATTAATATTTAGTTAAGCTTTTTAATATGTATTAAAATTAATTTAAGATTATTGCAATTTATTTTCTAATGAACAACAAACAACAACAAAAAAACTCCAATGAACACATATACCAGTCATAAGTTTACAGTACAAACTACTACTAAAAGGGTAAAACTTTTTGACTGTGGAATTCAACATTAAACAAATATTGAAAAACATTAAGTCTTAACATATATCAAGTCTTGGTTTCCTGAGACCATCTCTCAGAAGTCTAGTGGGACAGGTTTGAGATGCCTAACATTAATTTGAGAAAGGAAAGAAAAAGTGAGCAGAAATCTGGTCCTAAAAGAACCAGAAGAACCTCTCAAGAAAAAATTTAGTTTTTGGTCATGCTAACAGACACAAAATTGGACCAACAAAAACATTTATCACAGCAGAATCTGACAAGTTTCATCTAGTCAACCTAATTGAGCAAAGGTTCTCTGTGGGTTTGCTGGTTCTCTCTTACAAAGTCAGAACCCAGTTCACCTGGAGGAATGTGCTTTTGGCATAGGAGGCGTCAGGAGATTACAAATGTAGTCTTTCAGACCTAAGAAAATGTTATTTTACTTAAACCTAAATGTCAGGGGAGCACATTTTGACACAACCTGGACAAAGGCAGCTCTTGAAGGCGAGGGAACAAATCTGAAGTGTTCATGTTCTCTACATATAATGATGTTGGTCATCATGCTTTCTTCTCATTTCTTTGCCACAATGCCAGCTTTTTGAAATAAATCCCTTGCAGCAACAGCTGATGTAAGAAAAGATAAGGATATCTTAATATTCGTAAAACTTGTAATAAACTTGGGAACTATCTCCAAAAACAACTTATTTTCTCATCACAAGAAGGATCATGACAAATAAAAATGAGGGATTGGTTGGCGTTGTTTTTCATTTCTTTCATATGTTTTATTGCTACACTTTTCCTGAGTGTAGCAATATCTACATCATATTACAGGCCCGTGTTTTGTTTTATCGCAGATATTATGCGCTGTTTTCTTTATTCACCTTGGGATTTATTTCCATCTTCTAGCTCATCTCCACTCGTTTCCCTGTGAATATTTTTCTTTAATTCCTCACATTTTTGCTCCATCCTCTCAGGTTTCTTTTTTTTCCTGCGCTCTCATTGAACAAATCATTAGGTCAGGAGCAGCTTGTGGAAGGGGTATTCAGATCGGTGCTCTGTAGGCAGAGAAGATTTTTAATTGTACCCATTAGGCTGCCGTGTGCCATGCTGACACAGCTTTAATAGTGGGTGGCCTGTGGCTTAAACATGGCTCTTAAACTGAGCGCCTCAGCGGGACGGTGGGGACTTTTCCTCAGACCCAATAACTTCTGTCTAATTGCTGACATTGTATCATCCCCTCCCTGTGCTTTCCCCAGCTTCGTTGGGTTGGGGGCGTGATGGGACAACAGAATGCTATCTTTGGTTCCACTTAAAGCTCACTCCGATAATAAAATTAGCTGCAGTTTCCTGTTTGTTTCTCTTCTTTCCACTCTAGCTGATAATGTCCACAGAGGCGAAGTTTGTTTGTCCTCTTAATCTCAGCTCTATTGTCTTCTGTGGAGTTTATGAGGGTTAATTAAAAAGGCAGAGACAAAATTAAACTCCTCTTTGCCATTGAGCTTCGCCATAATTAGATATTGACAACTTAATTACTTTTAGAGCTACGGCTTGTCATGAATGTCATGTAGGCTCGTTCAGAGCTGTAAGATGCAGACACAACTGGAAGTTATCAACAAAATTTGGCAGCTTGGCCTGTAGCTCTCAAGAAGCAACAGCAACCCACAAAAAGATTTTTTTTTTATTACCACATAAGTCTGTAGGTGTAGCTTAGAGAATAATACATTAAAATAATCTTTTTCCATTAGTTTAAGGACGGGTTAATATTAGCTTAATTAATCCTTTATCTTTTTTTCTTATGCAAAATCTTAAAATATCTTAAAATGTTTATTATAAGCATCAGAACTAATAAAAGTCCACTGGAGACTTGAGATATAAATGTGTCAATATTCAGCCCATTCAGTGCACTTTTGTTGTTTGTTTTTGTAAACAAGTTTTTTGGTCAGTTAAATAATTACATATTGGAAACTGTGAATGTGGAATGGATTCAACCTAGGAATAGTTTTTTATCAACAATAATTCTGTGCCAGTCTATGATTTAAAAAATGTGGTAGAAGATAAAATAGAGGAGTTTTTAAAAAAAAATTGCTGTCCAACGTGGCCTCACAGTTTCCCAAAATCCATTTCTGATTGGTTAATCAGGCTCCTGCAGACAAAGGATGAAGACAACAGAACCAGCAAGAAGCTGGCCCAACCAAATTTTAACCAAAACCTGATAATTGTTTTTGTTTGCATTTTATGCTTTGTTGCATGCATTTGAACTCCTATGTACCATATCCTATGCAACATCCCCTCACTACTAAATAGAGTCCATCTGTGTGTAATATAATCTTAGTAAAAATCAAGCTGCTCTGATGAAGATCAGAGCTTTGTCAGTGAACAAACACAAATGTTGAACGTGGAACACAGCAGACAGGACAATGATAAAGCTGTATAGAAGTTTAAAGCAGGGTTAGGTTATAAAACAATATCCCAACCTTTGAACATCTTACTGAACTTTGTTTAATATGTAATCTGAAAATAAAAAAGTATGACACATCTGCAAACTTACAAAGACATGGCTGTTAGCTGCTGTAGAAAAAAGAAAACGATATACTGTTTACAGTTTACCACAAGCCACGTTGGAGACAGAACAAAGAGAAGAAGGTGCCTTGATTAGATGAAACAAAAATAAAATGTTCTTATCAAATTGCTGAGCAATTTGTGGTAGAAACCACTGCACATCAAATTAAACCATACTGTGGTGACAACACATCCACACATCATGCTGTGTGGATGTGTTTCTTTAGTAGGGAGTTTGAGCTAGCCAGAGTTGATGGAAGATGAATACAGCCAGACTGAGGGCAATCCTGGAGGCAAAAAGCCAGGGGCTACAAAGGAGGCTGGAGCAGAGGGTCAGCAGGAGAACAACTCCAGACATACAGTGAGAATTAGGATTGACCAGCTCAGATATTAGCACTTATTAGAATAGCCCTGTCAGATATTAGCATATATGTTAGACCTAAGTTTAGACTAAGTCTAAACTTAGGTCTAAGTCTAAGTCTTTAGACTAAGTCTAAACTTAAGTTTAGACATAAGTTCAGACTGGAACTTGTAGTTTGTGTTGGTCTGTAACATAAAATCTCAAAGTAAATACTCTGACACCTGCATATACAAATGTATGTATCTGATTTTTCTAAACTAGTAGAGAAAGCAATCTTCTACAAAACATAAGTTGTTTTTTTTTTTGCTATTTTAGCTTAATAGCAAAAAAAGAAAGAAAGAAAGAAAGAAATTGGCATTAGTGGGTTTTGTTGTATTCAGTTGGCTGGATTTAATTTAATCCATTCCATCACCTTCTGGGTGAGAGGACCATGTATTTAATTCATAGCTCATTATTTTTAGGTGTCCAATGTCATTTACATCAGAACTTTATGATGGAACAAATCAAGGAAATCCTGGTCTAGAGATAGTTTTTGGCTCTCTGTATTGTTGTGCTTGGAAACACAACAATTGGAAAATTGTTGTGTTTCTCAGAAATAATGAGAGAGTTTCCTCTCTCATTATTTCTTTCCCTTCTTGTCACATTGTGCTCTGTACTCTGTGTTAGCCTTTTGCCAAACACCTGAAAAAACCTCATTACAGCCACATTTATCACATCACCGATACATTAATTACACTTTTTTCAGTCTTTGGCCAGGACATTTTATTGCCTCCTGACGTCTTATAACTTTCTAATTGTGTCTGGACAGAATGTGTCTGTATAAAATGATTGACTGTTTTATGTCTATAGAAGGTTACCACAGGACCATTTTAGTAATTACAGGGATTTGCTCTACAGTTGAAATTTCAATGTATTGGTGAAACTTAACAAAAGTGCTTTATTTTCAAAAAAGAAAATTGCAGCAGGGGTGCAGAGAGCTAGTCAGTAATATATTTTTAGGATTCTAAGAACATCAGAGAGCTGCAGAAGACGAGCGGGTCCATTTTTATTTTCGTGCTGCAGCTGCTCTCCTGATGCCCTCCTCCTAATTGCATCTCATTGGACTAGAGAAGGGGATATATTTAACATTAGACTCCCAGATTAAGATCTCAATTACAGAGGGAAAATGCCTGTAAAAAAAAAAAAAAATCTGACTTTTGATATCACTATTCACAAATGTGTATTTCCATATCTTTCTTTCTCCTGTTCTGTTCCATTTGATTTCAAAGCTTTAATGGCTCAGACTAATTGAGACCAAAGTTCTCCAATGGTTTTCTTAATGATCCCACACTTTTTTTCTTGAGTTCTTGTCAGAGTAATCTAAAGCTGGTGTTAAGCCTCTGTTTGCTTAGCTTCTGTTTACTGTTGGCCCCAGAGGTGTATTCAGTATCCTCTTTAATGGATATGTTTATACGAAATGTATTACTTAAGCTGTATTTTGATTTCCCTCTGGGGACTAGGAACCTGGAAAGGTTATAAGCCTCTGCCCGCCTTATTTTCACCACAGGCAACAGGGGAAAAAATAAAATAAAAGAGAAAACAGCTTCAGTCAGGACATAATTTTAGAGATAACATACTTTTTGACTTGGAAAATTGTAAAATTCTGACAACAGTAACATAATTTGAGAAGTCTGAGATGTACCACATGCCCAATTTGATCATTTGATCGCCCGTTGCCAATGTTGAGAGGTGTACAGAGTCAATCATGAGAGTGTGTGGAACAACAACCAATTTTCTAAAATATGTGGTATTGTTTTCTCACCACCACTTTGCGCTAGTGATGTGCAAGCAATATGAAGGCTTTTGGCTATAGTCCAGCACCATTTCATCGCCAACACCTCGCATTAACTCTCCAGCATGGTGGAGGACGTGTGATGATCTGGGCATGGAATGGTTTAAGGCAAAAATAATGCAGAACTAAACAAATTGACTTAAACATGTCCACATTCACACAACAACATAATGATACAACCCCAAATGACTTATTGAGACAGTTTTTCAGCCAAAGAAAGTTGATCTCTGGGTTAGTTGCACTTTATCTGCGAATCTCACCCAGTGATAAGATGAGCAGCCTTGTATTTGTCCTTTAATACAACAATGTTTTTATTTGTTTGGTTTCTCCAGAAGAAATGATCATAAGCTAAATCTCGTCACCGCTACTGGATGCATCTATCCATTAAGGTTTCTCCTGCAGTTTGCTCCTGTCATTTTAAACTGATGCACTTATGTCACTTAGTTCACATATTAGCATTTCTGTTTTAAAAATGCTATGCTAAATCACTTCCGGGTTTTAACATGTAAAACTTTATTGTGCTTTCTTGTGGAAAAATTCAGAGCACCTTCTTGACAGTTCATATGTAGGATTGCATCTCGATTGTACGTGGGCACAATGGGGCTTTGTTCAGGGTACTTCTTCACAATGTTTGCATAACCATGTAGATGTGCTAAACTAATGAATCACTGAGCAGACTGGGTTTTTCACACGTTTGTTTGTTCTCTGGCTTAACTTCCTTTAAATAGATGGTTTATTAAAACAAATATTTTTTAAATCTGCCATGTGTTGTTTATTTCTGTTGAGAATATGAAGAGTTTTTAAAGTCATGTCCAGGTATGTGAAATATTTAAAACTTCTTTTATTGTTATGGTGTGTTTTGCGTGAATTGAACATGTTAGCTTATTGACAGTGCCTTGGTTTCAACAGAATCCTTCATACTTCACTTCTTATTTAGAGTCTGAACACTGTTGACTGGCCTTTTCAATTCCTTGGACATCCTATTATATCATTTTGGTGTTTTTTAAAGTTCAACCAATTTAGGCAATTATTTTGCTATCCCAGTGGCAATCTATCAAGCTAATCATAGTTATTTCTGGCACAGAGCATGTATATCCATAGGAATGATGTTACATAAGCCGTTAACACTTCATTTGACTTGTTGTGAATAAGACTGTCATGACACCGTCATAAACATGACTTAACACCTTTCATGTTTATGATGAACACCTGTCATTCATGACCTGTCAACAGTCATGAATATTTTTGACTGTTGTCATAAAGTGTCATTCGGAAAAATCATGACACTTTTAATACAAAGTTGACATTATTCAAAATGTCTTTGTTATGGCAAATTGACATTAACCAAGAAATCATGATCTGACATAAATTTGTCATAAAAGTGTTACTGATTAAACTTTAAAAATTATGTAGCTTTATGTTATTAAAGCTACTTTTCTAACAAATTTATGTCAGATCATGATTTCTTGGTTAATGACAAGTTGTCATAACAAAGACATTTTGAATAATGTCAACTTTGTATTAAAAGTGTCATGATTTTCCGAATGACACTTTATGACAACAGTCAAAAATATTCATAAAGACTTACTCATGTTCATAACAGGTGTTATGTCATGTTTATGACAGTGTCATGACAGTCTTATTCACAACCCATCAAATAAAGTGTTACCCATAAGCCTAATTTGCCTAATTTCAGTACTATGAAACAAATTTGACCTCAGAAGCTTTGTGTCACTTACTCTAAATTTCATACGTTTACATTTGTGTCACAGTTGCCATTCTCATAACTCGTCCATGTATGTAACAGCAAAACCAGATTGTCATACAATTTACACAAACTACTTTACATTCATTGTGAGTGAGCTGCTACTAGTTTAACATGTTTTAGAAAATACAAGCAATAGTTGCAGCTCATCGCCGCTTGCAGCTTTAATTGCAATTGTTTGCCTGTTATCTTGTATTAACTTGTATGTTGGAAAAAGCACACAGCTTAGACAAAGGAAAAGAAAATATAACAGGAATGTTTTCATCCATATTTGGGATTTCACCTCTCTTATTGCTCCACCTTACCAGACCAATTGTGGAGAACCTCGGGAGACCACCACAGATGCTGGCAGAGTCTCTACACGTGTAGCTCATCAAGTGTTTGTTCTTATTGATTGCACAGGTGCACACAGAGGTTCCATCTAACCAATCTCCCTGTCCTCTGCCCGTCTACTTTCCATTCCGATGCCATTCTCAGCCCTCAGACCTCTGCTGCCTCCAGCAAGCAGACTGTAGGCTTTTTCACTTGGGTTTAAAAGAAAGAAGGTGATAGAGGAGGCCTGGGCTTGTTGAGACAGATGCCAAAAATAACATTATTGCTGCTGGTGAAAAAGAAAATGTTCTGTTCTGGGAAGAGGAAGAGGACGTGTGACCATAAGGGACAGTTGGAATTGGACACCTCTGCAGAGGTGTGAAGTAGAGTTTTTGTCTTCTTCCACAGAGAAAAGAGAGAGGGGGTTATAGCGGATGTCTGAAGAGGGGACTGTGTTCCTGTAATTGTGCAGTGGGAATAAAGAGAGCAGAGGAAAGACAATAGCTCAGGAGACTGTCGCCAATTCTCACCAAGAGCATCCCAACCTTTTTGTTCATTTTTCTTTGTTGTGAGCTCAGGATTGATGTGAAAAGTCATCCGCCTTCAAATATAAGTAGATATTTTTGTGTGTTAGATGAAGGTACATTCCATGTGTTTGTATGGGGATGAGCATGCGCTCTAGTCAGACATGGACATGCCACACAAGTGAAAACACCTCGTCATATATGTGATTTATTCATGTTCAGTCAAACAGACGAGGAGAAAACAACAAAACTCATATTTATGGGAGATTGCGATCATAAATCCTCCAGTAAATGTTTTGTCTATGTTTTGCAATAATAACTCACATTTTCCTTACTATTTAAAAGTTTAAGAAGTGGGGCAACTCAAATTATTGGACTACCTTTTGCTTACTTGTGTCCCAGACCACAAGTCAATGGCATTTATTGAATAAATGGAACACGTTCTTGTGGGGTCCCCTAATTAATCAAAATGCCTGAAATTATTTAAATTTTGGGGCTGCATCAATTCCTACTCGCCATTGACTGCATATATATAACATTTGTTCCTGGTGCGTATATCCTCCCACTCTTTTCTATTGCTGCCCTCGGCAGCTACTCAGGTGTCTTATATGAAAAACCGGCACTGCTGCAAGTAATGTAAATTCTGCTGACAATGCCATACTTTGGGATTACTTAAACTGCTCTCTCAGTTGCTCCATTTACATCATAGAAGTCTAGGTGTAGGCTGCTTTGTGTCTACATGCAACTGAGCAACCTTTTACAGAAACCGCAGGACTTCTCGGATTCTGATTGTAGTCTGATTGCAGAATGGACAGACTTTCCTTTGATTGAAACTGAGACATTCTACAAAAAAATTGAAGGAAGACTACAGTTGAGCATGTACTTGAGCATACTTCTTTGTAGATTACCCTTTGGTGAGGTACCATGAGCATTTATCGTTTAGTGTGATGTTGATCCCAAAGAAAATTTTAAATGAAGTACATTAATGAATGAGAGGAAAATACATTGCAATTTCTTGGTTTCTATGTTCACACACAGAGCACTGACTTTATTATCAATATGAAAAGATTCTAGCTTTCCTGCTGACACGAATTAAATGCCAGATTTTAAGTTTGCAGTGCCTTGCAAGACCATTCACCTCTTAAACTTTTGTCACATTTTGTCATGTTAAACACAAGATTAACAAAAAAATTGCAAATTTGTCACAGCTCCTACACAGTCCACACAGTTAAACATCAACTCTGTGGTTATGCCACCGATTATCTGGAGGAATTAAGTCTGGACTTTGACTTGGCCATACTGACACATAAGGACACGTTGTTCTAAAGCTTTCTATTGTAATTCTGGCTGTATGTTTATGGTCATTGTCTTGCTGGAAGCTGAACCTCCACCTCTGTCTCTCTTTTTCAGTCTCCATCCATTTTCTCATCTGACAAGTTATTCAGCCCCTCATGAAAAACAATATCCCCACAGTATGATGCCACCACCTCCACCATGTTTTATGATTAGGACAGTGTGCTCAGGATAACGCAAAGTATTGCTTATTGCATATGAGCCAAAAAGTTACACTTTGTTTTCATCTATAGTTTCTTATGGTTTTAGGGTTACTGTAAGTTTGGTGCTTATCTGTTTGAACAAGAAATTACTCAAATGTTTTACCACGCCTTTAAGTTTTCAATGTTTTCAAGACAGTCTTGCAGTAGGTAAAGTTTGGCAGGAACAGTTATTTTCCTCATTTTTGTTGTGATTCATATGTTAAAGTCTATGCATTATTTATAAAAATGAACTAATCTTTTCTTCCGATAAAAATGTTATCTGATTTGGATTTTCATAAAGAGAATTGCCATCAGTGACCACTTAGTGCTAGGGGAGATAAGATGGATAGATAGGACAGGATAAAATGTCTGTCACATAATTGCCCCTGTGGTATACTAGTGTGACAAGGTTGCTCATTCAAACATGAAGCCCACAGTTCAAATACCTTTTGATTAATGGAGAGGAGAGCATGCCTGGAATAGACGTTACCACCCACAGGTAGAGGTCAGGGTCTTCTTCCAGCGTTGGTCCATTATAGTTTTACTCCACCAGTGTGAATGAACATCCTGGTTTCTTTCATTATTCGCTGCCGCTCCACAGCCTTATCTCAAGTCCTTCCCCTGAGGGGGCGATGTGCTGTCACTGATTCACACTCCTCTCAGGAATACAGCTTTTTTTCATCTTAGGAACATGAGTTTCTTTAAACTAGTCTAGTACAGTGAAGGCAGAAATCGTCACCCAACTTCTCAGATTAAGTTATTTGTGAAAATCTTCAGCTTAGGAAATCACCTAAGCTGTAGGTGATTTTCTTTAAACTAACTTTAAAGAAAATCTTTTTAAATGCCATAAACAAATTATAGAAAAGTCAAGTAGGCAAATTGATTTTCTTATATTATTTTCAGCATTTTACTTATGATGATTCAATGCTTCACCTGCCATTTGTTACTGTGTTTTGCCCAGTGGTATTTTCCTTCTGATTTATTAACTGAATAGATGCTCATTTAAAATTTTTAGAATGAGTAATTTTATGATTTTATTGTTTTAGCTCTAGACAACAGGACCAGTGGTTCTCAAACTGGGTTTAGTCAAAATGCACAATCACAACACTTGATTTCTGGTTTAGACATCCTGTGAAACATTGTTATGGTCCCTGGATGGGACATCGCTCATAAAGAAAATTGATCAATGGATGACCCAAGGTTTACTCCAAGTTTGTCACAGAAAGAAAATCAGGTCTATGCATTACATGCACTATTGAAGGAGGTCTATGACTTCCTTCAATAGTGACAGGAACTATGAAAGTTTTCATAGTTCCTGTCACTATTGAAGGAAGTCACTTCTTTTTTTTGCCATTAGCAAAGATATAACAGAGAGAAGGCTCTCAAACACTAACTCTTAAATTTGAGCTTAAGGATGTATGGATGTATATATTTAGACATATGTAAAAGGAGATAAAATGGAAAATTAATTAACCTATTTTTATCTTTTATTTTTTCATTTGATTTAATAATGAGGGTCCACCTGAAAATATGGTATGAGTTTATGAGGTAGGAGTTCATACGTTTCTTACTTCTTCCTACTCCTTTACGAGCTTGTTAAGATTATTGTGGTACAAAAATATTTGTTGTTTGCATTTCTTTGTCATGTGTATGACTTTATACTTCTGTCATGTTCAAAATAAATAAGTTTTCAACTAGGACAATTAGTTTAGCACAGGATGTAGTTGTGGAACAGATTCAAGAAGTCATCAGATAGCAAACATGTATTCAGCAGCACCTACTTGAAAAGTTTCACATAATTGGACTGAACAATGTAAAATGTACCCTTTCAATTTGAGAAATGTGTATTTGATCATGTTTTGCTCAGATACATTTAATTTAGTTGTTCAGAAAAAACATTTTCTACTTAAATTTCTACCCACTAGCTTTTTGGGTAAATGGTGCAGTTTTAATACTGCCAGATGTGAAGCCATCATTTAACCAACTGGAAGAGACGCCTTCATTGTATTCAAGTGCCCCAGACCTTGAATACAATGAATCTCTCAAACCCCGCAGTTCATTACTCTGTGCCTGACCTCTTACTGTCCCTGGAAGATACAAGCTGTAATTCTCCAACTAAATCAATAAAAGTGTCATGTTTTTATTGCTGCTCATAAAGCAATCGCCCAGGACTACCTTAATTGTATTTGAGGCAATCAACAAGAGTTT
The DNA here is from genome assembly GCA_903066825.1 of Alfaro cultratus. Taxonomy (NCBI): domain Eukaryota; kingdom Metazoa; phylum Chordata; class Actinopteri; order Cyprinodontiformes; family Poeciliidae; genus Alfaro; species Alfaro cultratus. The sequence goes on from CAEFZX010031785.1 coordinate 26,139, forward strand.
TATAATCTTTATAGGCTTTCATATGTGTGTCTAAACCCAAAGCTTAGATGGGAAATCCATGATCCAGACTTTGGATACACACAAAACTTCCAAGACTTTTCAAAATTAGGTTTTGGAGATTAAAGTCAATTAATCAAATGGCCATGGAGGTCTTGAGGTTTTACTGATGTTACGTGCTAATTAAAGGGACAGGATTTTTAAAAATGTGTTTTTACTATACGTAGTATATGTAAGTTGCATTTGGTCTGCAGTAGACGGCCATCAGAGCATTTTCAGAAAACATAATATGTGGAAATGATGCACATCTACCATTTTATACGTTGCATGTTCTACGTCAAGTTTCAAAATGGCGAAGCGAGGTCATGGAAAATTAACACAGTGTAAAAACTGACAATAGAGTGTTTGTCCATCTGCAAGAAATCCCTTCTGCATCTTTAAACTGATACTGTGTTGACTTCTGTTTACTGTTGTTAAGACACTAATTATTTATGAGTAAACTTAAGTTACACTATAGCATTATGCAAGTGGATCAGCCAAGGCCTGCAGTTTTTTATTCATGGGGCTGATTCTTTGAGTGTTTGTAAGATGTTTAAAATTTCAAGTCTTCACAAAATTAGATAAAGTCTTCTTCATCTCCTTTTCATGCAAACAGATCATAATCTGCAAAATCTGGCAAAATATAAGAGTGAGAGACTTGACTAGCTATTTTTCAAATTACTTACAATTGTTTTGTTAGCTATCTTAAGGGGAATGCCTTTAGTAATTAAAGAGTTATTCCTGAGATTCATCACAGTCATTAAAATCCCAGGTATTTTAGTGAGGATCTCAAATTCCCAGAAGCTTCAAAGTCAGAGGTTAATAATAAGCTATTTTTTGTTTTAGAGATCTTTTAAAATCTTAGTCAATTGTGATAGACTTTTTAAGTTGTGCTGGTTACGTTGAACCAGTTTGTTTCTTTTTTTTTTGTTGTTGGTGTCTTTGGCTCTGATGATATTTAATTCTTGAGAAAGCAGGGTTGACAATGATGATCATAACTGTTGAGTCTGCTTCGAGGCGGCAGCCAAAGAGCCACTGGCCTGTTTTTAGACCATCAAGTCTCATCTGCCTCTCTTGTCCTGCAGGACAGCACATTTCAGTCCCAGCAGCCCAAACACAAACACGCATAAAGAGAGGTTTAGCTGATGTGTGTTGACTTCATGATGAGCTATAGGGAAAAGATGGCACGTTTTCTCACACCACATGTTGAGACAGAGACCAGAAAAAGGCAGAGGAAGGAAATAGAGTTGTTTGTCAGATAAGTAAGTCTTTAAGGCCAGTAGTGAGTTTTGAAATTGATGAAAAGAATAATCTGCAAGATGTTTAGTCATTTCCTCAGTGAGTAGAGAGATAAATTGCTGTCTTCTAGAGATGAAACCTTCTATCTAGTGTAATGGTTACAATGTTTGTCTTCTGAGCTTTAGATGGCACAAATCTGTTGAGATTCCTGTTTAAATTTCTCCATCTGCCCAAGATCCACCAATGAAATCTTGCTTTTCTAGTCTTTGTTCGCTACACAAACAGATCCTGTGTGTTTTATTGCTGGTGAATTTCCTGAAGGATCATGATGATATGAGGATTTGCAACAAAATAGCAAAACAAATTGAAACAGTCAACAGCATACAATGCCGAGTTGGAGATAAACTATACTTAAAGGTAAATTGATCAATTTTACAAAAAGATAACCCTTATATCTATAATCTGCTATTGTGGTGTAGCTTGGGCACTGCCTTCCTACGCAATTCCTCTTGATTCTCATCTCCTTCTAATGCAATTTATTGATCTTGATTTCTCCGGATTCATTACACTCGAGCCAATCAGTGAACAGATGGAGGAGTTGTAAACAATGGCAAGGTTGTCGTTTGGCTAGGCTCTTCAGTTTTTACCGTGGAGCATGTTGTTCATAACACACACAACTTCCAGTAACCTTCACTGAGTGGCTTCCTTCACGGTCTAGTTGGTGCATTACATACATCGCAGCCAAACGTTATTGATTAGGTAACATCAGATCTTCAACAGAGTCCATGTCTCCAGCAAACAATCGTTTTTCATTAGCCGAGGGTCCAGACCGTCTACACGAAGCAAAGCGTAGAACAACTGGTTTTTAGGACAGTCGTTTTGCTGCTCGGTAAACACAAAGTACATAAACTGACTTTCATAAACTTTATTTTAAATTACATTACATTGATTGTTTCTGCAGAAAGCACCTTAAATTATACTACAACTATTGGACAAAGTCAATATGGCACGCCAATCTTGTGTGTTAAAATGTGAAGATGCAAGTTTTCCTTTATTTTTTTTTTCTTTGTAATTTTTTTTCTATATGAGGAGAAAATGTAAGCACTAGCATCACTTAAGGAAGTTTTGTTAACGTAAGCGAAATGTTTGTCAGGTGTTTACAAAGACCAAAATATTTGCTACCAAGGCTGTATAAATTACCATCTAGTTTTGAACTTCATGTCAACAATAGAGGGGCTGATAAGAAATGACCCAGTTTTCTCATGCAGCATCACTAAAAGCTTTGAAATACATCAAATGCCAACATTTTAGATTTCAAAAGAAGGTGGAATTGAAATAATATATGTAAAAAAACAGATTTAGTAACCAAAACACCTGCAGGGAAGGACATCATTTAGTAAACATTTCAGCTTGAAATCAAATAAAAAGATGAGATATAAAGTTTGAAAATATCATCTTTTTACTTTAAAACTTTATACAGTTTTAAAGTAAACTCTATAAAGTAAAGTGACAATCTGACTGCTTGCAGAATAATACCTAGATTTCCAGAATGACATATTATGGTGGTAAACGATATGACAACATTAATTACATAGCCAACTTGGTGTTATTTACAGATTAGTGTGTTATTTCGAGGCCTTGAGACTTAATTTCACTCAGTGTTTTCTCTGTTTTTAAAGCCAATACTTGTTGGAACTTGTCAGTCGCAACATATTCAGAAATATTTAACAACACCAAGGCATTTAGGCTCTTATTAGGAACAGTTTTTTTCAAGAAAAGAGGAGTTTGTAGAAGTGTTTGTTTGGATGATAAATTATTAGTGAGTACACCTGCCAAGACATGTTTGCTTGATGTGATACTTCTCAGGCCAGAAAGTGAAGTTGTACAATAGATTATTCCTTAAAACTCACTGACTGAGAGCCAGAAATGTTATTAATCTCACAAACACTGAAGGCTAAGGCATTTGGTTCAAGATTAGTTTTATTAATTTTTTTTTAGTTGACTCCATGTCACCCTTTTGGGCATGTATAGTTCATTAATTGCACACATACACAAACATATATAGATGTAAGCAATTTAAAACAACTAAATATTAGCTTTGCTGCTTTACAATCTTTCTTCAGAGTTGATTTTTTTTCCTGCTTTGTTGATTTAGAAAGTCACAAAATTTATAGGATATTGTAAATGACAAAGGGGCCAATCAGCAATGATTTAAATTTTGATGTTGAGTCTGGGATAACTAACCTGTGTATTCCACATTCTCTACACAAATCAGGATTTATATGGAGTGCAGTCACTAGGCGTGGCCTGATTTCCCTAATTTTTGGAGTGATTGGCCGATCCTTACATGTGAAGCTGATCTTATCCACCAATCTCATTTACCTCAGGAAAGGTCTAAAAATCAACCAATGTTCACTTTTGCTCTGCTGTGAGAGACATTTCACTGACAGACCCACCCATCACATTAACAATAATCTGCTCACAAGAAATTTGACTTTCTTGCTACATTTAGCAACATTTCAGACAAAAAAAAAAATTGGTATCAGTCAAACTTGTAATTGGCAGGTCAGACTTTTTAAAGATCATAATCGACAATAGGCCAGAAAACCACAATCGGTGCAGCTCTAGCTGTCAGCTTTGCTTTTGCTTTTTCATACGTCTTTTGTAGCGCTCTTTTTTACAGTTATTTTTATTGCCAGAGATTGTCTCATGTTGATTTTTCACTTTAGTCTTCAGTCCTTCCAGTTTGTCTTGTGATCAGACTCTTACACATAATGCTGGAGGTCTCTTGTCTCATGAATTATTGATTATTAGTGATCATCAGTGAAATCTCTAAATGAAAAATCTACAGCTTCCTCCACTAAAGGGGTTTATACTTACAGTTGGATATTACGCAGATGAAACTTTATAATGCCGTACACTGATAGAGCAAGTTACAGTTTTAATAAAGTAAATCTTGTCAGTTATGCAAACTCTAATCTTGCTCAAATCCTATTTTGTTTGTGTGTGTGTGCATACGCGTGTGGGTGTGTGCGCGCGCGTGTGTGTGTGTGTCTCCTGATAGAATACCAGACTGCTTTTCTCTCAGGTTCCTGCTCATTATCTAACCAAGTTCAAGGAGATCAGTGCTGATTTGCATTGGAAGACTCAAAGCTTCAGGCTCAGGAGCAACCAGGTGATTCATATCGTGTCCTACAAAATCTTTTGCAAAGAGTAGATTAAAAACTATCAATCCACCAAGACCAGCTCAACCACAGGAAATTGAGCTATGTGGCTGCTTTTAGCCTTTTTTTCCTCTCCAGATCTCCTGAGAATCAACACATTTGTCACATATGGCAACAGCTGAAGTATGTACAGTTACTTAAATAAAATTACCTGACATAAAAAATCTTAAGTTACAGTATGAAAAACATAGATTGTAAAATGAACAAAAAATGTACATTTCCCGATTTGGTCTTTTATTGATTAAGTAAGAAATGTTACATTTGCGATTTGAATCATGTTTAATATTAAAGGGGGGTGGATGGCATTATGTAACATAAATTTTTTAAGCGTTATATCATGTTACAATCGCTAACTCCTCATCGAAAGCATACCAGGAGTGTTGCTTCTTTCATGCATGTATGAGAAACCATTTAATTTCCAGTAGCGGCCATTCAGAATACAAAAACTCTTGCTCCCACCTATTTCCACAAAGCTGCTCGAATCTGCAATTCGCTTCCCCGAGCACCCAGAGCACCCATCACCCCGCCTTCCCCACAACTCCTCCAGACTAGCGGCAGCAGCAGTTAGCAAACATGTTGCCGTTTGTGCTACATGAATAAATTGAACTGAATTAAAATGAGCCTTAACTTAAAATGTACTTTCTACTCCATTTTCTATGACTCTCCTGGTCTCAGTTGTGCATAATTTAAAATCTGCCTTTTCCCAGATATTGAGATCATCATACTGACTGGTGTCTACTCTAGGAAGACGATGACCACTCATAGGTTCTCGCAGTTACCATAGTTAAAAGAATAAAATAGCACACATTTTAAGGATGGCAAAATTTATAAGTGGGGCCATAGTTTCACTTATAGTCATATTTATCTGTACTTACATTGAGAAATGTCAGTTTAGGATGGAAGGTAGGTTAAAGTTTATCACAAAACATTTGACATCCCTTGTTCTTTTAGTTAGGTGTAAACACCTAGCTCTCTCAGGCAATGAATCAACATTAAATCCATTGTTCAGCTTTCAGTCTTTGACAGTCTTTTGACACAAAGGGTAATCTATAATTTTGCTACAGATCACAGTTCAGATCGTCCTGCCTCTTGCCTCTATTCATTGATGGCTCATCAGAGAGCTCACTCCGCTGTAATACTTTTTGAACATTGTGAAAGGCATGAAATAATTATGTAGGGCTGGTTTTGATTCTGTATTGAAACCGTACAGCTCAAGAAGACTGTAGAGCTTTGAACTTTTGGCCCGAAATGAACAGTTGATCACTGAACGTGGAATAAGAATGAAATGAGATTGGCACTCTGGCAAAAGAATCTCATTTTGGCTTTGCACCGTAGCAGACTGCAAATTTTTCACCAATTGGCGTCAAGATTATATAAAATGGGCCCATCATAAACAAATCACATAGGTTAGAGGAGGGAGAGGACTTACTGTTTAGTAAAATGCGTTTCATAAAATTCCATTATATCTGGTTTGCCAGCGTGAAGCAAGATCAGAAACAATGTGACAAAAGCTTTATAGCTAATTCAAGATGCAGCTCTTTTTTTTTCCTGAGCATTGCTTGGTCTGACCCCTGGTTGAACTTACTGGGTCTCCCACTCCTGGACATTTTAAATAATTGAGTTGAATGCTTTGCAGTTGTGAATTAATTTTCTCACTGCAGAAGGCAGAAATTTATGTGGAAATAATCTTAGAAACTTCCCACAGTTATCTGCATCTCCTAATTGCCTCTTCCATATCGTGGCTGGAGTCTTGCTCTTTGACATTTACATCCCTACATGTCACTTTTTTCTCATTCTTTACATCTTGCATTTTTTGGTGGTCAGTAAATTATGTGCATTGGGCTAGCAGTGTATGTTTCCTCTTTACCTGCTTATTGAATATGGAACCCATGAGGGTTGATTACTTATATCTGGTAACGATGGAGGATTTCTGTTCCGTCCTGAATAATAAAACTCTCTTACTTCATGGATGTTTCTCTGCCTCAGTTTGTGAACTTGAGGCATTTCTTTGAGCTAATGATCTGTTCACTGTCAATCATTTCTACACCTCAACGCTTTTCAGAAATTATACTGACGTCTATTCCTATTTCACTCAGACAGACACGTCCACCAAGCCTTATAAAACCCACCTAAAAATCAGGGATGTTCTCATTGCAATGTTGTTTTTTTTTAATAAATACATTAACTGAGACAATCTGAGTGAAGATTTTGTGATGGGATCATACATGTGATTTCTTCTGTTTTTCCCTTTAGGAGAGGAAACTACGTGCCTTCCCATTTATTGAGACTTTCCACTCAGATGTCATCAACTACATGGTTCCTCTGTGTCGCCAGATGGACTTCTTTGTGCCAGAACTCACAGAGCAGGTCAAAACAGACGGGAAAGACGAGGATTCTGATGAGGACAGAGGAACTGACATTACAGGTAAACCATCACACATCTTCAGACACTATCAGTTATTGCATAGGGGGAAACAAAGCAAAACAAAATACCACTTTTTGTGTCTGACTGGAAGAAATTTTCAAAACTGATGGGTAGTTTTGAAACTCTCTTAAAGGAGAGTTAACTCACTGTGAAAAACTTGTTTTTGGTGACCTCCAGTGGTTTAACATTTTACAGGTGTATATCAGAGCTTCTGGCAACACCCAAACACACCCATCTCTGAGAACTGGAGTGACGTTTCTCTATAAAACACCGAAACAGGCTTATAACGCCATATGATCACAGTAAAGTAAATCAATCTGGAACAGTTTCTGGGTTTCTTAAGAAGCTAAAAAGAAGACAAATGTGCCAACTTTTATTTTGTCTGATGCTGCTTTGACTCTACCTCATCCGCTGATCACTGAGAGCAAGTGACATGAGTGTGTAATTGTTCTGTCATTACAACTATGTGTCTCCACATGCTGTGTCCTCTCTGCTGCCATCTCGCTCGACTTGAAAACTCATGACATGGCAGTATTGATTTTTTTCGATGTACAGATTAAAAAAGAAAGAAAATAATGTTGGGATCAACTAAAATGCAGTGACACCTATAGCAACTGTGTTAAAATAACATTCTCAAGACAAATTTAGCTGGCGGCAAATCTTTCCAGAGCCAAAAGTATTCACTCTCTTTGAACCCTTTCGCATTTTGCGGCATCACCCTAACACACTTGGATGTTTTTTTAATTGGGATTTTATTTGATAGATCAACAAAAAGAAGCAGGGTTTTACATTTTTTCTCTGAAAAGTGTGGTGTACATTTGTTTCAACCTTGTTTATGCTAGTATGCCCAGATAATCCAACACAACCAACTATCCTCAGATTTCATGTCAGACATTGCAGCATTTCTGTGAGGCCCTCAGAGGCTTTTAGAGAACATCAGTGAACAAACAACCCCATGAAGAACAAAGAATACAATAGACTGGTCAGGGAGAAAGTTGTGGGGATGCTTAAGCTATTAAGACATGGTAGTCCACCTAAGCTGGCAGCTTAACTAAGGAGTGCATTAATCAGAGACTCAGTCAAGATTCCCATGGTAACTCTGAAAGTGATACAAAGCTCAGGTCTGAGACTGTGTCGACTTAACAACTATCAGTCATGCACTCCAAACATCTGGTTTGGGAGACGAGAAGAAAGTCACTGTTCAAATAAATAATATTTGAAGTTTTCCTCAGGGTGTGTAGGGGACACATCACCCACTGCAACATAGTGATGGCAGCATCATGCTGTGGAGATCCTTTTCTTCAGCTTGTCATAGTCGATGGAGAAATGAATAGTTACATATAGGTGGTAAGAATAGTACAATAATTCAGACCCACGCAGTCTCACATCAACATGTGCTTGTTTTAGACTTTTATTTATTTGTTGTTTTTTGGAGTTTTGAAACATATTTTTGTTTCTTAAACTATCTCATGTCAAATGTTATTTTGTGACATTCTGTGAAAGTGCTGGGGTCACATTCCTACATGCACACTATATTCATAAAGCCTCAACTCTACTGGAAAATAAACATGACGAAATGTGTATTTTATTTAAAGGAGAATTTTCTCTTTTATTTCACAAATTTAAAATCCTTAGTTGGTATTCTTAACAACCAAACATATTATGAGTGAATGTAGTATTGCTCAAAAACAGTGTTTTTACAATAGCTGCTGAGCCCATGCATGTTAATGCTATCTTTGAGTCAGTAGGGGCTTGTAGCCTTTGGGCTTGAATTTTTAAGCCAAAAAACTTCTGCATTTCATCTGCTTAGTGCAGATCCTAAATTTATACTCCAAACTTCTAAATATTGACTTAATACTCAGCATGTCTTTATAAATACCACTCAACTTTCTGAGTGAGTTCCCATCTCTAGTTGTGATTTCAACAGACGTACATGATCACTGTGTAGAAACACTAATGGTTGCTTTCTCAATCAGTGCTCTGGAGTGGGATGACCCAGGTAGAAGCTTTTTGGAAGCCAAGTGGAAAGAGTTGTCATTGTAAGCAAGATGAGGAAACAGGCATTTTGTCAGAGGCCCTTGAGCACATTAGACATAAACTGTAAATGATCCAGGGAGATCTTTGGTCATTAAAGGCCAAAGCTCTCACTGGCTGATCTAAATGGGTCATTCAGAGCATTCCTTGGCTGACAAGCTAATTGGAACGTAATCCTCGCCTCACCCAGTGGCAAGTGTTGCTCACCAGCGGAATAAGATATATCAAGATATATGCAATATATCCCCAGAGACCACTTTGAGAGAAATATTTGTTTTATTTGACATGTTAGAGATTGACACTTACCATGCCAGTGTTGTATTGGACTCTTGGATGAAGTCTTCACGCCTGACCAAAAGCAACAGTACTCAAGACGCTGAAGGTCCCAGAGAGTTGGAGGTGTTTTATTTAAAGTTGAGAAAGATGGTGTGTGGATTTATCAGAGCTGATATCCTCAACAACACTGTTGCAATCAAAGGATTTGCTAAAATGATGTAGACCTATTGTTAAGACTGTATAATCTCAACAAAAACACTGTAACATCAAAATGATCTTGGCCAATTTCCCATGACCTATGCTTAATCTCCAGTCAGGTTGTTATCCAGCCACAACATGTGTTTTACATCAGTGGTTTTTAAAAGTTAAAGCCTCAGCCTTCAAAAACATGACTTGCAAAACAGCATTACAGGCCTTGAACATTATTTTGTTGATCAACAAAATCGGGGTTTTCAATAATAATTCAGGAGCAGTGAAACTCTGTGTACGGCCCACTGCAGTTCCCCGCTCTGCGTGTCTCCACTCACCTGCAGGTCACACACCGCTCTGTGTGTGGAACAGACACAAGAAAAGCAAAGAGCGCAGCTTAGCACAACATCGTTCATACTGATGCTTCCGAAATCAAGGCGCTGACTTTACGAAGCAGGAGAGCAACTTTTTCTGAAAGTTCTGTTCGCAGACAAGGAACTGAAGAAGCTTTAGTGGGAACAGAAACAATAATGTCGATTAAAAAATATAAAAGCAATGGGACTCCAACTGGGGACTTTTTGCACTTTGCCTCTCTGGTAATTATGAGGTTTATAGGTCCTTTGATGCTTTTTCGTTTTTACAATTTCTCATTCACAGCTATATAGTCTTGTACATGCAGCTCTACAGCACATTAAATTCTGTATATCTAATAGAATTGAATATAACTATGTATGAGGCATTATTTAACACAATAGCTGCTTTTACACTGCCGGCCCCATTCAAGATAACACTATTTGTGTCCAGCTTTGCGGTTAATAGTGTTTTTTATTGCCTCTTTATCACAGCGCAGGCTGTTTATCACCCTTTGAAGTTTCCACTCAAATACCGAACAAAGCAAATAGACCCTGTATCGTCTGAAATAAATTATTTTTTAAACTGTTTTTTTTAACCTCATTCTTAAGCGCCGTGTGTTTCACTGTAGGATCACCTCAAACCAGAGGCAACCTTCTGGTCCAGTGAGATTTTCCAGTGGTTTTTCGGGGAGCCGTACTGGATTCCTGGAAGAGACTGTGGAAATGGTCTTTTTTGTTCTAATGACGGAACAATTTGTTTCAGTGTGAGTAAATTCTGTTCTAGTCCATAGGCTCTGAGAGTCTTGTGCATAAAAATACACACAGTAACCAAGAGCGACATTTTCGGGAAAATAATAGAGCAGCGGTTTCTCAGAGGAGAGCCAGAATCAATGCCAAGGCTCTACAGATGCTGCTGGTCCATCCAGCTTTATCAAGATAGAAAAAGATAGAAAACCTTTTAGTTCTGTTCAGTGTTCGAGCAGGCATGATACAACAGAAAAATCTTGGTTTATCCTCTTTGAAAGGTTACATGATCCAACGTGAATTCCTGAGAATAATGCAGGGAAAAAAAGCAATGCTTTTGATAAGGGGCTATTGTATGTTTGGTGCAGTTTTAGCAATGATAGACATCATTAAGATGTTAAGGAGTCTCTTTTGGCAGTATTTCTAAAAATTAAACTTAAAATTGTTTTTCACTAATAAAGCATTTTTCCCTCATATTTCTTAATGAGTGTCTATGACATGTGGCAGAAGCAAACCTCTGTGTCTGCAGATTTTTGTCTTTATTTGACTGCAGTAGCGCGATACCTAAGAAATATGGTCTTGTAAGAATCAGACTTATTTTTAACACTAAACTTACAATCTGTGCAATTATTATGTGAATTATTTTTTACTTGAAATATACCAGCAAAAATTTACCTTCAAAAATTTGCCTGCAAATATGGTGATCTTCTGTTCTTTCCAGCCAAAGCAATAAGCAAAATTTGAAGTCAATCAACTTTTAGCCAATTAAATTACACACCTTTGATCAAACGGACAAACCATTAGCTGCTTACCACAGCTAAAGAACAAACAAAACTTTAAAAACAGAGATGTAGGATTTAATTAATACATTTTGTGGTAATGCTATGTGGAAAAAATTTACTTTCAGCAAAACCACCAATAAAGGCACAAAAGGAAATCTTCAGAAAACTTTCATAAAATATTTTAATTAGGAGCATACAGATTCAATGTCCATGTGTAAATTGTAGTAATTAGCATAAATAGCCCAGCCTATATCTGCTTCACTGATGAGATCAATCGATTCAGCATTGCCCAGCAACTGTGGGGAATTGATGCAATCATGTCAAAAGCATGGCTGCATCTGCTCTAATAAGAAACTTACGTTTTGGTTTATTGCAGCTTCCCCAGTGAGTCCAAAATTGATTGAATTTCCTGCTCAACGTCTTTGCTGCTGATGGAGAAGCAGTTGTTTTAATATATTGTGAAAACTTCGTCAAAAAATCCTCTGTGGCTGTTTTGGTTGAGGTAATTAAAGATTTCAATTTGCATTTTTTTTATGTGGTGAAAATAGGATGTAAAATATGCAGCATCCTGTTAAACTGCTGTTACTCGAATGATTCTGCAGCCCCCTCTAGTTGTTTTAAATCTCACACTGATGTTACACAGATATAATTCTAAGGGGCTCTTTGTGGTTAAATATACATAATTTCATCCAAATATAGGGCAGTCAACAACAACATGGTTCTTTGCTCACCATGTTGCTTTGGATTACATTTTTGGGTCATTCTGGGATTTTAACTACTAAAATCACGACAAAGATTTGTTTAAGTAACTCATACTTTATTAAAACAAAAGTATTTTCCTGACCCAAAACTCAGTTCCCAAACATGTGTACGGTATCTATTTCATTGCTTTAGGATTTTTCTAAGATGATAGAAAAGCGCCTGGGAATTTAAAGTGCTTGAATTCAGATGTTACAAATGACTTGTCTCACACTCGGTTTGCAGAATATTTAAGTGAAGCTTCGCAGGTTTAGACTCTCTATGACACCACCATCGACTCTACATTTGTTTCTTTAAAATATGATTATTACTTGTCACATTTTTCTTGATATGGTGGGATTGTTATATAATTGAGTGGTGAGCTCCATGTGGTTTCTTGCTGCAGAACAAATTTCCCTAAAGGTTCTTGGACCTGGAGGAGCAAATACGTGATGTTAAAAAAGACATTTTGCACAACATGTGTTAGTGGCACTTTACAGACATGTGCTGGATTAAAACTTTTCCAAACTTTTTTGTGTGATAGGGTTTTTTATTCTCATAGTATGGTTGTCTTGAGTAAAAATATTGAAATATGATGATGTTACGACAAAGATTTTTGACAATAATCGCTTTTATGGTTTATGAAAGTCATAAATAACATAAGAGAGTAAAGGTAGTAATTTCTAAAAAAAAAAAACAAAAAAAAAATTGTTGGGTATTTTGGCTTTCGACACACAGACAGCAAAAATACTGAATTAACACCCATTTAGTTTGTTGTAATTTTCAGTGGCTTAGAATGAAGAATATTATAATTTTTTGTTATTATAATAACGAAAAGTTGTTATACCCTGTTACTGACTAGCAGAAGTTACTGTGGAAGTTGAGTAACTGTGAATAACAAGCTAATGCTAGCTGATTAGTCAGACTATTTGTTGGAGTTTGTATAGAGCTGCTGACTGTAGCTTACATACTGTAGTTTTGAGACAGTTTTCCTTTATTGAGAGTGATCGGTGGCGCTAGGTTTAGCTTAAAAGCTATGACTGTCTTTTTCATACAGGAAATATTTGAGCTTTTTATAAGCACTCCATCTAAGATTTTGCTATCGTTCTTGTGATTAAAAAAAAAATAAATAAAAATTTTGCATTCAAAATCACCGATTTTGTGGTACTACTTTCAAAATATTTGCAGTATTTTGTGTTTATTAACACCCTTCCAAAATCGTGAAAAACTGGAGAGACTATAAGATAGGCAAAAGTGTGGGAGTCATTTTTCAGTCAGCTGACCGAGCAGCAACAGGTGCTGGAGGGGCAGTACTCTGTTACTTTAGGCTCCATAAAGTTATAAAAAGCTGCAGTCACACTAACATGTCCTCTAGTATCTCATTGAAATAACTCTAACTATGGTTGTGGTGTGATGGAAAATGTTGGTGGTTAAAAAAAAATAACTTTTTAAAGCCTTTGTTAACAATAAGCAATTCATTGCTTTCTTCATAATTAGTTTATTGCCAAGCTGCCAGGTAGACCTCATAGGACACATTAGCAGATTTAGACAAATGGTGTTTTATCCAGAAATCCCTAAATGAGGATCCCTAAACGCTCCTGCCGCTAGGTCGGTGTTCATAAACAAGATGATCCATCTAATTTAGCATTTCCTAATTTCTGTTTATATATTTCATGTTGGACTTGTCTCACCATCCGCTACGATTCTGCAAACTCCTTCACCATGTCTCAGCTGTTTCTGCAACTAATTACCTCCTTAAAAAGAAAAACCTTCTCTGTTTCAGCAGTTTGAAGAACAAGACCTTGATCCGCTGCTAATAATCCCAATGGGTCCAATTTAGCAATTCATTTAGGCAAATGTTTTCCAAGAGACTTCTGCTGGCTTCTACCGCTACACAAATTGTAAGGGTTGCATGCTGATTTTGAAAGTGTGGAAGTTGTCCGGAATGCCAAGCCTCTTCCTTGAAGGTGCTGATCTGAAGAAATTAGCCTAAAAAGGCCAATTAAAACCCATACAATTCCTTACAGTTCAGTGTTACTTATCATATGAAATGAGTCTCAGTGGAGTTTCCATGTTATTGGAATCAAAACACAACCCATCCACATGCAGTTCAAACCAGGACCACTACCAAAAAAAAAATCCCATTTCTCCCATTTCTTTTCCTCCCTGGACCCATCTTGTAGGCTTTGTCTGGACTTGCAACCCAATCATCAGATATTATAAATAATCTGTATGAAGTTCTCATGTACACTGCAGGCAGGATCACATCTGCTGGACATGATAATTAAATTGGTGAAGATTCAAACAAATAATACAAAAAAAAAGTCTGACCTTAGGGAGCATCTCGGAGACTCTATGTTTATTGTATTTCTGTCCCTAATGACGCATTTCAGTGCCAGCCCACGCGAACGTGCGCCTGGTGGTTATTGGGAGTGTGAAGGCAGAAAGAAAGGGATGAGCATGGTGTCCAGTGGGAGAGCAAAGTCAAGTCAGGATTTATCTGTCAAACGCATTTAACGTCAAGGCGGTCACTTTACTGGCAAAACCCACCAGGCACGGATGAGAGCACGATGCATTTAAACAATGATTCATCTAACTACAACAAAAATAATTGAAAACCATACATTATTACCTTGACCAGATATTTATTACAGTGATGGAAACTTGGCTTTTTTCTGGTTTTCTTCACTCTTTTCTTCCACACGTCTCTCTATTCAAAGAGACCACTGGAGGTGCGATCGCTCAGTGATATTTGTTGTGTAGGTGGCAGGTATGATGTGCTCCTTACATTTCCCAGAGCTCACACCTACTCTGCTTTCATTTGCAATTTTAGAAAGTCCTCATGTTTTTCATTTGCCAGCTTTACTCTGTCCATCTCTCTCCAGGCCGTGGATTTGTTGGACACAATTTATTTCTAACTTCCGTTTAATTCGTCATTCTGTCAACTTTTTTGCAGATTTCCAGCTGTGCACATTCCAGCAACAACAATCTGGACCAATCGCTTAGATGAAAAAGGACCCCTTCCTTGGGGTAATGAATGATGATTGGCTTACAGTGAAACGTAGATCAAAGGCTAGAAAAACATAGGCTTAGATGGAAAGCATTAGCACACTGATCATGTCGGTGAGGAAATCTCCATCTATTAAGCAAATGGATTCACTCTGTGATTACAGATAAGTAACATGCAGAAGACTAGCCTAGCTGCAACCAGCTGCTGAGAATGAAATGCACAATAAGGTTGAAAAGTGTAAAACATGGGTCATCTGGGGCGCTTTATAAGAAACAGATTTTTGTCTTTAAATATTATTGTCTGTTTTATTTGAACTCAACTAATTGGTTACATTTCTCTGCTCTACAATGTATTGCAAAAAAAATTGATACCCCTTGAATCATTCCATGTTGTCTTGTAACGACTACAAATTTCAATGTAATGTGTTGTGAATTTTCTTTTTTTGATAGACTATTAAAATGTGTGCAATTGTGAAGTGAAAGGAAAATTAAAATCTTTCTTTAAAGTGTGACATATATTCGTTTCACCACCCATGTGTCAGTTCCAGGACTCGAGTTTTGTCTCTACCAACTTTGTACATCTAATGACTTAAATGTTTTGTCAACTTTTCTTGCAAATTGGCTCATTTTTAATAAAACTGGAACAATTTGTAGACATCAATTTTTAAAGCATCTCACAGATTCTGAAGGGGATTTAGTCTGTACTTTGACGGGATATGGGCCTTTTGGCTGTTTCTCTGACCTGTTTTCTTGTTCCCTGCCTATTCACTTTAGGTGGACAGCCATTTCTTTACTTACAGTGGAGTGTGTCTCACTTTTGGATGGCCGATGAGATGTCCAGACTTCTCCACAGCTTTTTTTCCTGACAATGTCTGCTGTGTTCCTTCGTCTTCACGATGCTGTTTGCTAACTGAATATTGCCAACATCTGTGTGCATCTAAATTACACTCATTGCTAGGTGACAGGTTACTGCTGAAGAGGATTAATTAAACTAGACTTTGTGTAATAAAAGTAGAAATTCACTCCACACTTTTTAGATTTCTGTTTCAAAAACTATGTATTCTTTTCCATCTCCTTAAAGGTTATGCTCTGTGTTGTGTTAATCTCTCATAAAATACAATAAAGGTAAAATTTTTTCATAACAAGACAAAATGTAAAACACATTCAAGAAACATAAATGCTCTTGTAAAACTCTTCCTACTTTTCCAACACCATTATTTAAAAAATACAGTACAGACCAAAAGTTTGGACACACCTGGTCATTCAAATGGTTTTCTTTATTTTCATGACTATGAAAATTGTAGATTAGATTGTAGAAAAACCTGACAGGGCTCACCTGTGAAGTGAAAACCATTTCAGGTGACGACCTCTTGAAGCTCATCAAGAGAATGCAGAGTGTGTGCAAAGTAGTAATCACAGCAAAAGGTTGCTACTTTGAAGAAACTAGAATATAAGACGTATTTTCAGTTGTTTTACACTTTTTTTGTTTAGTACATATTTCCACATGTTTTAATTCATAGTTTTGATGCCTTCAGTGTGAATCTACTATGTCAATATTCATGAAAATAAAGGAAAGTCATTGAATGAGAAGGTGTGTCCAAACTTTTGGTCTGTACTGTACATAAATGATGCTTTTATATGGATTCATTTAATATCTGCACAGAATCACTTTCCTATGTGTGGTTTTAGTCAGATGTAAATCATCCAGTCCAAATGTTATAGTAATAGACACTCGCATTGATATTCTAATAAAATGTTGACATGTTATCTTTGGCCAAAGGTCCATATGTAACTTATCACAGCATCTACTTCATAAATTGGCTCAATTTTTCTAGATCACCCAGCCTGAAATTGGCTTGCTTTGCCACTTCTCATTTAAGTTTTTATCAGATTTGCACATGACTTTTTAGCACAGTCCCGATTTAATCCCTCTTAATTTTGAAATTGCTGCAGGTGCAGATTCCCACAGTGACGTGAGCTCAGTCAGCGGCGGCGTGCCTTGGGACAGCAGGGAGACTTCTCTGGCAGCTTCCACTGCTGCCTCTCTGGCCTCCTCTCTGCCCCTCAGAGACATAATGGACTCAAACGAAGACAATAAGCATAGGGAGCACAGCGACAGAGGTTCAAACGACTCCGTAGGGAGCGGCTCATCCTTTGAAGAGCTTGACATGGACCAGGAGGAGCTGGAGGAAGGAGACGGGATGGAGGGCGAGAAGGAAAAAGGAACCCCTGAAGAAGAAGATGATGAAGAAGAAAAAGGAGGTGAAGAAGAGGCTGGACTGGTTGCAAAGAGGAAGTTCCTGGGAGACGGAGAGGAGTAGGAAGGACGCTGGAGAAATAAGGGACGTGGCCGTTTGACTGGCATGCTAGAGTGTTTCTCAGCTGCGCTGTTGGTGGTTATCTGTCAGAGTTGTTGGTGGATCTAAAGCTGTTCATGCTGTGACCAACACCACCTTTTTCTGCACCTTCTAATAAAGCCTGCACTCTTTCTTTAACATAATCTCAGATTTTAGGAGCCCTGGTGGTGTGTTTAGATGCTGCCAGGACAGAGCATCACTAGGGGAACCAGGACACGAAGTGCAGCAACAGGTGTTTTCATTTCAACCAGGATGTGAGGGTCCATCTCCTACAGATTTTAGGAAGCTTAAACATAAAACGCCTAAAATTAGGAATAATTGGTTTGTTAAATACATAAACTGCTTCTGTTTTAGCAATTAAACCCGATAAATTATTTATTTTAACAAAAAAATAATAATTCAAATCGGAGGCAATAAAACAACTTATTGACATCACCAGCTTTTCCTTCGAGGGTGTACAGGTTATTTTCTCGTCACTCTATTCTCAGAAAATCGCTTTTTAATGCGATCTGTCTTTCCAAATTTACATTATTAACCCACTCTTCACCTAGTTTATTTTCTTCCCAATGTAGCCAGAATTCATCTCCTATCAGAAACTAGTTGTGATCTCTTTGTAAGTTGATATTGTACCGGAAATGTAGAAATGTATTGCCATGTTTGTGTCCTTCTGTGTTGAATAAAATTTTCAAATGGGAATTGTACCTGCAAATAATTAGTTTGTCTCTCACACGTGCAAAATAAGACGCTGACGTTGTTTTTTCCCTTCAGAGACGATGGTTTGAACGCACCTCGATTTCAAGCAGCTTCTTCCTGAAGTATGATTTGATTTCCACTTCAACAGGCACATAATGTTTTCTGTGGTCTGAGGACGTTCTTGTTTATCTGCTTCCCAACAGTTACAGAGGACGTAACAGAGAGTGGGTGGCAGCGCTTTTCACAGGCCGGCGACGAGCGAGTGAGCTGCTCATAAGTTATTAAGCTTGCTCTTGGAGGCTGACTGTTTTCAAGGTTTCACAATGAAATGATTGCTAGTTTTACTGCTTCACTTGAGTTTAGGTGGGAACAAAATGACAGCTGCTAGAATCGGAACTGATGATTTATTAGTGAAAGTTATGCAAATAAATCTCAGTTTTAAAGCAATCATTGTGGAGCAAGTTTCTGTGGCATGCTTGAAGCATTTCATGCAAAGAATTTGAAAAACCTTATAAAGCACAATAACGTAAAGTGAAATATTATTGTAAGATGCCACAGTTGAACTTGTTTTGGTCTGGCATTGTCTGAAATGTTAAAATAAGATATTAAAAAGACAAATACATTTTACTTCATGGCCTGACATTGAAACAAATGCAGTCCAGAGCTTTATCTGTTTTAGATATTAATTTAAATTATCCTAAACTTCTGATGTGATGTGAGAGATTTTTCTTTACAAGTTCAGTTTTTGATATATATTTATTTATAAGAAGGTAAAAAAAAATTGTCTCTTTGACTGCTTGGTGTAATCTCAACCTCCATAAATCTGGTTCTAGTTGAGGTTTCTTCCTGCTGAAAGGGAGATGTTTCTCTCCACTGTCACCACATGTTTGCTTAGAAAGAGCGATTCCCGCAAAGTCAAGCCAAAGTCATTGGCTGGACTTCCTAAGATGGACTTTTACCAGTTGGTATTAAATCATAAATTTTAATGAGTAGCATTACGTTGGGCTGTATAAATCTGACTATACGGTTCAGTTGTGATGCTAACATGCATCAGTTTAAGTTGATTTTCACCCAAATGGAGTTGTGTGTAATTGGATATGAATTGTTTGTCTTCCAAAGTGCCTTGAGAAGACTTTGTTTGTGAGTTGGCGCTACAAAAGAAAATGGAAAATTGAGACGCTAATTGCTTTTAAAATCATGGGATTGTTCAAAATCCACTTACTGAGTTGTGGCTTGCGGCATCCTTTTAGACTGATCATTATTTTGAAGTGTGGCTTCATTAGTTTTCATGGTGATTAATAGGCACAGTTATAAAAGTTTCTCAACAGTGAGTCATATCATCCAGTGGAGGAAGATGAGGAAGATTGACTAATATGTTGGGAGAAATTGAAAGTTTTACTGGAATTTATTGTGCATAGAATAAAAACAGCCCCTCTTGCGATGTTGACATTAACATATCTAAGCACTAAGGTTTTGTTAAGTGGTTGATATTTTTGTAGCTTAAATTAATAAAACTGAATATTGAAATCAGTAATTCTCTAATGTTCCGAGGCTCTGGTATTTTAATAAAAAGACTGTGACCAAATAAAAGAAATAACTGTTAGAAAATATTATGTTACTTCTGCTGTTTCTCTGATAACCAACCACTTGTGCCATTTTGTCTACTTAGTCTGTTTCTGCAGAGGTGTGATGAGTCTGCAGGGAGTGATGCCCTTACCACATGTCTGTTGCGCTTTCAGTTTTGATCCCGCCACCCCCTGACCTCTGTCCAGAGGCCAACCCGAGAAGCAGCGTTGATGAGGGACAGCGATGACACAGCGGGTCAGCCGCTGATTTAATTAATCGTGAATTTCACATGGGTGTCATGCAGCTTCACAGGCATTGCTGGTTTTTGCCCTCCTGTGGTGTTGGCTATTAATGTGCTGTACCTCGCAAAAGTATTCACACCTCTTCAGTTTTTTCACATTTTGTCACATCACAACCAAAAAATTTCAATCTAATTAATCGGGCTTTATATATACATACATACATATATACTGTATGTTTGTAATGTTAACATGCACATTATTAAGAATAGGATTGAAATGGTGAATGGTTTTCAAAATTTTCTGCGAATAGAAATCTGGAAAGTGTGGCATGCATTTGTTTCCATCAAACATTAATTTCATAACCTTTCTTTAAAAATCCATTCATCTGTTGGATGTTTATCTGTGTGGGATTGCAGTAAAAGGCAAGACTAACCAACCTAGCATTCATGTTTTTGGAAAGTGGGAGGAAGGAAGCCTGAATACCTGAGAACGACCCACATCTAGGTGGGGAGAGATTGAGGTTTAAAATCAATTATGTGAGTTAAGAGCTCACATATTTAGTATTTAGAGTCCACTGTGTGATCTTAATCTCAGCCTAGATGCAAATCTTCTGTGAAAGTCTCAGAGGTTTGTTGGAGAGAAGTATTTTAAAGACTTCATCATTAAGGACGAGGAACACGTGTTTGCAGCAGGGTTGCATTTTCAAATAAGTGTCTCAACTGCAAAATCTACTAAGACACGGTCAGTCAATTAAGCTGAAGCACGCCACACTTTTCAGATTTTTATTTGTAAAGATTTAGAAACCTTGTCATCCTTTTCACTCCGTGTCACAACAATTCACTAATTTGTGGTAGTCTAGTACACACAAAGTCATATTAAATTAAATAAAACATGTGGTTTTAACATCACAGAATTGTACTTTAAATCCATGGCAAAAAGAACAAAGTGATCTTTCAGCACCCAGGTTCGCTGAATAGCCAGCACTGCATGTCCGAAGCTGCTAAAGACCGTGGAAAGGGGAAGAGGTCGCAGTTCCCAGCGCGCATCACGGCACCATCTGGAAGAGACCTCACACTCTTCCTGTGCGCTGCCACAACTTGTCTTCTGGTCAACAAATACATTCACGCCACTGTGGATAATAAGTCTCTACAGAGTCATTGTTGTAATCTTGTGCCGTCATCTCCACCACTTCCTCCACAAATAGGGGACGACTCTGAAAGACATTCATTTCCAGGAGCAGCCCAGGAGTTTAAAAACAGAAAGCGCCTCACAGAAGTTACATTACGCCCTGAAATACTAGTTGTAATTTGGCACCGACCTCCAGCGAGGCGACGTATAGGCCCGCTCCTCCGTGAGGAAATCTCTGTTCAGATGTGAAAAGGCTGTTAGGTTTCAGTTTCCCCAACATTTGTTCAAAAACTGATATTTGAAAACACAACCGGCGGGCACAGAAGGTTTTGCATGCATATAGAGTGAAATCCAACTTTGTGCAACAATGCTCCACTGGAGCAGCGCTAAATTAGATAGATGCGATTAGAAGAATCCCGGATGTGATTTGATCATTTCTGATCTCTTTTTGTGCGTTGCATGCAACAAAGTCACCGCCCTGTTTTGCAGGATGAAACAGTGGGCGTCTGTTCCGATTGCTTTGCAGCGCGCTGAAGAAATGTGACTTTTGAAGCGCTCTTGGCAGGATCGGTACCTCCAGGAATCCAGCAGCGCTCTCTGTTTAAGTGAGGCTGTTTTTCAGCACCGCGGACAGCTCCTGGCGGGCGGCTCAGCTGTACGCGCATCAAACTTGAGGCAGCAGGCAGCAACACCCCCCACCCCCTTCTCTTTTACTCATTCACCCGACTCCAGTGTAATCCACTTGTTTTGAGTCTAACAGGACAAACAGCGCTGCGGAGGATATGCGCTCCGTGTACACTGTGCATGCTCTGCACAACAGCGCTGGAAAGAGAGGACTCCCGCACAGGTAAGAAGATGATAAATGCGCTTAATTTTCGGGTTGTGATTTATTTTTTCCCCTCCTTTCTTGAACTTCAGGTGGTGATTTGCTGAGGACTTAATCACTCTTAATTGATGGGATTCGTCCACTTTGCCATTGCTTGTGCTAGAATTTATTTGCCAATTAAATCTCAATGACGATCTAGAATCAGACGATAAAAATGGTTAACTGATGCATGCAGTGCAGGAATGCACGTATATTTTCCTAAACTATTTTACACTTCCTTTTTCTCAATCTACTTTATA
>CAEFZX010031786.1:0-51847 GCA_903066825.1 Alfaro cultratus
TTTAATCTTTGAGTTTGATCTCTCTTTGTTCAAAAATACAAATTAGTAAACTGTAACTATAATTTATTGCTTTTTAGGTTGGACAATTAAACTACTCCCCGTCTCCCAAATTTCACTAAATCTAACACAGAAGCTGTTAGAGGTGCTGATGTTTTTAGCAGCAAGAGGGGGCCCTAAGTCAAATTCTGCTCAAGGCCTCATACAGCCTTGGACCAGCCCTGCATGATGAGTTAAATCCTCTGCACTGCGCAGAGATGTGGAACAAACGGGAGATTTAATTTAATGCTGCTAATGTGGCTTTAATAGCTCTTCCATTTCGTGTCTGTTGAGTTTTTAAAAAGAGTCACAGAAACTGTTCTGGTTGCTGGAGTTAATGGGACGAGATTTTCAGATCTCCCCGCGGCCGCGTGTATGAACTCAGGCTTACTAAGTAGACAACGCTTTTGATATGGTTTGATGCATCGTGTAACCGGAAAAATACTACTACTGATAAAATCATATAAAACCAGCTTGATGCTGGTTCCTCCTCTCCGCCATAGTAGAGAGGCTGGTAGAATTGATGTCCCGACGCCCAGTGTCCTACTTTCACCGACGGTGGGCCATGTCAAGACCGAAGCTGGCCGTAATTCACGCTACTTTGCTCAGCACCATCATGACTCTGCTCTTCATCTTTATCCCTGCCTGGATCTTTTTCTCCTTGGAAAAAGACTGGAACTTTCTGGAGTCTCTGTATTTCTGCTTCATCTCACTGACAACCATAGGCCTTGGGAATTATGTCCCGGGAGAAACTCATAGTAAAGAGGACAACCCACATCCACGATTGTATAGGCAATCATGCACGCATGAGGTTCACCCAGGGGCGCAACTATATATATGTGTGTGTGTGTGTGTGTGTACACTTTTGTCATAGTAGCCTCAAGAATTAACAACTATTTTCATCCCTGGTCATAGCTTTGTTTTGTGTAGCTTCTATTCAGTTTTGATTCGCTTTGATTTGAGAAATAAACTGTCAGCCTGTCATGTCCGTCAGCGGCGCCTTCGTGTGAAACATCAGACGCTGGGACGCAACCTGACAAACCCAGCGCTCGCTCTGGCTGTTAGGAGCAGCGCAACGTTTCAGGGAATTTTCAGCTTTAATTTGTTCACAGATCCAATCCCACATCCTGCCAGGATCGCTGCATGAGTTTTACACCAGATCAGTTTACTAATGACATGGTGATGAAACACTGCGGACATCTGAAGCTCTGATTAGAGACAAAAATAACCTCTGGGGTTCCACTTTCTCTTATCTATAACCTCTATAACAAGCTAAAGCCAGAAAACATGAACTGGTCACTCTAATTTAAAGTTATGTATACTGTTGGGATAAATGCTCCTTATCCAGGCTAAGCACACACATTTCCAGCAAACTTCTATAATTCTTGTTGGATTATGGTTGAAGCACTCAGTCTGAAATCATGGAGCTCATCACCATCAGTTAGTTTTCTCACATTAATCTGTATTTCAGTCCACTAAGCAGTTGATGTTAGAGTCATTCCAGGAGCTCAGTGTTACCCATTATCCACTTCAGAACCAGTTTTGGTGTATTTGGGATTATTTTCCTGTTGGTTCTGTCCCAGTTTTAATAATCTGACCTAAGCTGTAACCTGAAGGCAAAGGTTGGTATGAATGATGAGTGATCACCACTGAAATCAAAAATTTGATTAATTGATAAAAACTGATTTATCGCCTAATTCTACCTTAAGAAAAGACATATTCCAACGCATCGTTAGGTTCTGATGTTTACTCTGAGGATCCTCAGTGTGTCCCGGTCGGTGTGTTCATGTCCCTCCGTTCCTCGTCAGGCGGCCTGGAGGTGCTGGGCGTGGCGCGCCGGCTGCCCAAGGCCTACAGCACCGGCTTCGTTGGCTGCATCAAGGATGTGGTGGTGGACGGGGTGGACGTCCACCTGGTGGAGGACGCCTTGAACAGCCCCAAAATACTACACTGCTCCGCCGCCAAATAACCAGGAAGAGAGCGAGCGCTGCGAGACCGGAGTAAACAACAAAACAAGAAACCCTCCCTCCATAACGCCCATGTCTCCTGCTGTAATTATTTTCTATTTTTGTCTACTTTTCATCGCTTTTTATATGGGGAAATAATGAAATATGTTTTTAATTTGTGTTGGCATTCTTTTTGCCATTTTCTTCTGCATCTCCACTACACTTTATTTTTTTCTTCCTTTTACAAATATTTGTGGAAAAAAGCTATTTTCATTGTATTGATTTAGTTGTCACCTTAAAAACAACACGTTTTGTTTTTAATTTCTCATTACTTGAACACGGCTCTGATCTCTGGCTGCTGCCTTGTCTTGGGGCCGTCTCTACCAGCCACATTCTCTCCAAGTATGGCCCTCACATCTTTGTGTATTCCCTGTTCAGAGCCGCAGCGCCGTATGCATAGACTCTATCCTGGTATTATTCACCCCGCTATATTTTCCTAATGAAATATCAACGTAGCTGCTACAGTGACTAAGTGCACTGTCCAGCCACTCCATCGCCTCCCATCTCACAGCTACAAAGAAAGAAAGAAAAGATAAACCCGCTCTCCAGTCGACTCTCATCAGAGCCTTTAGTTTTTCAAATATGACTAACAACTGCACCACCATGATGGAGAGAGCTCTGCGTCCCACAATGACTCTCATTTCATTAACCATGAATCATAGATACCCATAAATGTTATAAATATAGACTTCTATATATAAATAATACCTAAGACTGTGAATATGTAAGATGGGTTCTTTTCTGAGACTTGTGCTTTTTATGTGCTGTTGTGCATTCTGTTCTACAATCAGCAGATGAACTAATGTTGACCACTATAAATGCATGCACTTCTGCAGTGTTGGTTAGAATCTGGATTTTTTGTTTTTGTTTTGTTTTATTGACGCTCTGTTTCTAAAAAAAAAAAATCTAATTTGAGAAAAGAGTATTTTATTTCTTATGATTGCAGAAAGTACAGGATTGGGATTATGCTTTAAGATTGTGTTTTTGTTTTTTTAATTTGTTTGTTTTTGGTCTTTGGTGTTTTGTTTATTGGGAGCTGTTAGTTTTTGCAGGAACTTGATGAGTTGTTACCGGATCTGACCTTAAGGAGGCACTAAAAGCAAAGGCTGAAGAAGAAGGACAGAGAGGTGATACAAGGGGAGAGATACAACTCCTGGGAATGTCCTGTAAAATAATCAGCTGTTGTCACTAAAAGACACGGAGAGAAATTAAAAAAGAAAACAAACTCCCCTAACTCTGCTTGGGACTCGATTCATTTCCTTTTTTTAATTCCGAGAACATTCCTGGAGGAACAGATTTTAGCTTCGGCTGATGAGTGAGAGTAAGAGGGGTGACGGGTTGAAGGAGAAGCTGGTACGTTCTGAAGCCATAACAGCCACAAAAACGGACAAGAACACCCACAATCCCGCAGAACTCTGCACGTTAGCATAGCAAGGCAACGGACTGTTGCAACACGGAGCCGAACGCAATAAACTGAGCTGACTGACTTAAAGACACTTGTTTTGATATGAGAACCTTGGCAATATTCTGAGACTAAAATCATGCCTGTTTGTGACTGAGTATCAAATGGTCTTCTACTGTTTTATCTTCTCACTTCTGTTTCTCCTTGAAATCATCAGGCCACTTGTTTTTTTCTTTGTTGTTTTTTGTACAGCCCCGCGGTTTTAAAAGTGTAAATTAAGCAAAAGTGTGATATGTGGAGGTTTCTGTTTTAGTAATATACACTGGAGCCATGTCTGACTTGTCTATACACTCATGGATTGATATACTTCGACGTGGGAGCGATATCATCACCCTGAATTTTAGAGTTGTGTTGTGTGTGTCCACGCTCTGGGAAACCCCTTTCTGGTGTCCCAAGACTGGGTTTTATTTTTAACGAGCTAGATCTTTGAATGGAACCCAAATGGGTTGCTCCTGTGTGGCTTTGGTGGAAACTGAATTGCCTTAAAAACAACCTGCCACCTTAGCTGTGAGCAGGCCATGAAGACATCACCCCATCTTACCGTTTCCTTACTTTTAGCCAGTGTATTAGCCTCATTCCAATAATGTAAATGGAGTAATACATAATGATAATATTAGTAATAATCCCCAAACATAAAAAAAGATCCCAGAGGGTTTCTGCAAAAATGTTTTTTTTAATCTATTTACTGTTTTTTGGATCTTTTTTCTGTTCCTTATTTATGTCTCCATGTGGATTATCCTCCATGTCTGACCTCTGTAAACTACTGTCTGACTGTGCAAACGGGCAGCGCACCAAGTAAGAGTGGCATGACCTGAACATTACTAACTTTATGACCTTTGTCTTGTGTTCCTACCACCATGAAATAAAAATGTCAACCAGATCCACCTCTTTCTCCTTCCTCGTCTTTAATTGGAGTTTCCCAATGTCTCATTTTAAGATATTAGCGGTGGGTCTTGATTAAAATCTTCAAGTTAATTCCAGCGTCTGTAATTAATCACAAATCATATTTTTATTGAAAACCATAGACAAAATATGCAACATTTTCAATTCAATCTAAGTTTAGCATTTTACAGTGCTATTATTTAAATTTCAAGTGATTCACGAACCCCTGATAAAACCTCTTTGGAAAAATACTTGTTTAGAAATGTGGTTGGTCGGCGCTGACATTAGGGCTTGAATAGCTCACAGGCTAACTTTATTCCCCACAATTTAGAAACCACAATAGTCTTTTCCAGTTTTCCATCAGATTGTTTTTTGGAAGGAAAAATTAGTTCCCGGTGGCTTAGCGACGTGACTTTGGCCTCCATCGGTTTGTGGAAGCCATTGGTCCGCTAGATTCACGGGCGTACTAGTAACTCGAACACAAGGTTCTGCTCTGAGCTTTCGTACGTAAAAAAAAACAAACAAAAAACAAAACGATTAATTGCGTTAATTAATAAATTTTGAGTGCCTTAAAATCAATGTAATTAATCAAAGAAGAAACATATTTAATACATGTGGATTAGATTTAGACAGACAACTGTCTGTTGTAGGTTCTATTTTTTCTTCTATCTCTTTTAGCCTCTTACACGCACACGCTGCAGCTTACATAACCATGTTTATGTGTGTCTGCCGGCAGTCATACATAAACAGACTGAAACTGACTAGACTACCCTTTAGGGAGGGTACAGATAGCAGAGAATAAAAAGCTAAAGTCGCACTGCAATCCTTGCCTCACATCCATAAGTTGTGCTAAGTGTGACCCAGCGCTGGACGGTGAACGTAACTATATCTGATCCATTTGTATGACATGTATGGCTTGTCACATTTGATCATTTTTCGGCATTAAAGCCTGCTTTTATATATAACCAAATCTAATTTTTTCTCAAGGTAATTTTCTGGTCGGGTCCGGAAACTGGTAAATGGACCTGGTGGAACACAGAGACAAAAATGAATGAACTGCAACATGTCTAATGTCTAAGTATTTGGCAAATAGAAGTAATCAAAAAAGCAGCTAAGAGGCCCATAGTTACTGAGGGAAGATGGTCAGATTTGATTTGAATATAGATGGACCTAATAAGACAATCCTGGAAGAAAACCAGTTAGAAGCTGAAAAGGAGAGGCGGATGTTCACCTTCCAGCAGGAAAATGAGCCTAAACTTACAGCCGGTGCTACAAAGGAATGGTTTTGACCTGGAAAGCTTCCGGTCCAACAAACCACCACGAAAATGGCTGAATTTTCTCTTCAACATGTAAACTTTCATCCCAGTTCTGCTAAAGACGTAAGTATTTGGTTCATTTTGTGTTCTACCTCACAATTGTGTGGCATTATTTGAAGCTCTATCACATCAAATCCCAGTTAAATACACATATAAAATAAACGCTAAAAGTTCAACGGATATGAATACTTTTGCAAGTCATAGTACTGAAAACCATTAGGAGAAGTAAGCTGTTATTTCCTGTAGATGAAACAGATTTTTATAGTCTCAGACATAATGTCAGAAATGTTCATTGAGGCTGTTTTGCTGTACAGGACTTCTTAGTGACATTTTTGGTAGGTATTTCAACTTTTTACCCCATTTACAATAAAGATGTCATTGTGGTTCATTCTCACTTGCAGATATTCAAATTGTGGTGTTTTGATAACTTATTTTATGTTAGTTTTCACTTTGATATTAAATGGGTTTTTGTATTTGTAAAAAAAAACGTTGATCATGATTCATTTGTATTACAGAAACTTCAGTCCCAACTATCTCAGCATACATTTGTGTAGCAATAATTTACATATGAATCAGCCTTAATTGAGTTTCATTATTTTCATTTAGCCTCTAATTTATCCACATGCAAACTGGAAGACAACTGCAAACCGACTCTTCAGGTTCTAGTGGATAAGAAATTGAATTTGAGTTTGATGTTTATGAGTAACTCAATAACACAGGCATAACCTGACTGAAAGATTTTGATAGCCTTTCCTGTGTTTATTTCCTAATATATAAATCAAATACAGCAAGCTCTCATGCTTCCTGCAGAGCTGCCCAAAATGATATGAGCATCGCTTTCAACATTTCCACTCAACCTTCTGATTTAATGAGTTATTCCTTTCATCCAAATGACAGAGAAGGACACAATTTATGTGTTGTGTTAGTTAAATCTTGATTAGATGTTTTTTATGAAACAGTAAGAAACCCTGGCTTCAGTGTTAAACAGTCTGATTAAAGGCACATCCAGGAATTAAAACCAGAACGGTTGGAGCTTAATTCAAGGAAATGAAGTTTCCAGTAAAGGCGGGAAGTTTCAGTTTAGCTGAAATGAGCATTTTTGATGACGAGGTTTCAAAGACAGAAAGAGACATGGAACATTTTGATTCAAGTGTTGATCAACCAAAGGAGTGAAAAAGCTCAGAAGTAGCTAGAATGTTTGAAGGAATGTCAAGCAATGCAGTTTGCTGGAATGTCAAAGAACGGTTCATGAATTATTCACCACATCTTCTGTAGGAAAAACCTCAGGAAAACCTTGAGCTTTAGCATCCATAACTTCATCCATCAGTGATGGAAGAAGTGAGTTTGTATGTAAAGCATCCTGTCACGGCTTTGTGTCACGCTGCATAAATAAACCAGCAATCTGACGCTGCTGGCTGGAAACGTCTCGGTTTCACTTTGCTAATGTTTCCTACAGCTTTGGATGAAAGTGATCTCTGTATGTAAACTTATGACCTGCACTGTAGATTAAACGGACCAGTCACGATCAGCCTGAATGTTATGTTTACTATGAGCATTTCCTCTAATTTATATGGAGTTTAACAGACGCATAACGGCTTGACAGGTACTTCCATTTGGATAGAGGTCTCTTACTTTGTGTGTTTTTCCATATTTTTTAGCCAACAACTTTTAGGCATAATTCTGAATGGATATTTGACTATATTTGTAACAAATACAGTTTAGTTTATTTCAGTTGGTTCATGTCTTGGTGTGGAATCAGTTTTTAAGTGTATTTCATACATTTTCTACTGCAAAAACACAAAATCTCACCAAGTATTTTTGGTCTGGTTTCTAGATAAAATGTCTTAGTACACTTGTTTTAAGACAAAACTAACTTACAAGTAACTTTTCAGATACAGGAGTTTGTTTTAAGTTAAGTCCTTGATTTTGATTAAAAAAGTGAAAGATTGTTTCACTTATGGGGAAAATGTCTTGTTACAAGTGAAATAATTTGCCTGGTGAATGAGAACTCTTTCAAAAGAGACTTCACAAAAAAATCAGACTTTTGCTCCTGATTCTTCATTTTATATCTCAAAGTAATTTGTTGTACAATCAGTCCAGCCTGGAAAAATACCTCTCATTACATAAATCACTGAACAAACAAAATTAATATGATGTTCACAACAGTGACAGTTTAAGCTTCTTCACTGAAAATGCTAAAGTTGTCCAGTTTTATCAATCTTCACTTAAAGCCTCCAACCAGATGCCTGTCTTTTTTTTTTTCATTTTTATGGACAGGCAGTTTTAAAAACGTCTTGAGACACTAACGGTCAAAGGTCACGGCCCAACATAGCGAGCCCCTGCAGGGTGAAGGGAGCATCCTGCTTTCAGTTTTCCTGTGGGGAAGCGAGTCTTTGTGTTTCAGAGTCCCAGACTCAACAGGACGTCGGGATGTGAGGTGATAAAACCCAACGCTTCACTCCGGCTTCTGATTCCTGCACTTCACTCCACAACTCATCAAAATCACCCAAGAAGGGTTTTAATAACCAAGTGGTTCAGTGTTGGTTTACTCCTCAGTTCAGGTCCAAACTTCTTTTAGAGAATATGTTACTGCAACATTTAGGAAGCAGGTTTTAGAATGGGTTAATGGATTTAAGTGTGTAATCAAGTTATATAGAACTTCCTAACCCTTCAAAAATCGTGCAGCAAACAAATCAATAAATGAGAAAACTTTGTGCTGCAGGCTTGATGTTCCTCCATGGAGCATTTTGCCATTAGCATCAGATTGAGTGGCTTTCTATCGACCTTAACCCTCCTGTTATGTTCGTTTCTGAGGACAGCAACAATGTTCGTGGGTCAATTTGACCCGGGGAGTGTTTAATCATGCTATAGTGTCAGACCCAAAAAATTCTTCCTAAACATTTTTGTATCTGATTATTAACTCCAATACTAACCATTTCAATCAATATTTGTGCAATGATGTTTTTTTTTTATTTGTCAGAAATTAAGGAACAATGACGACAACCTACTTGTTCTGCCCCCACTGTGTTTCCAGGAAACAATTGTGCAGATAGATAAACTCTCAGACGATTGACAGGCGTATGTCACTTTAATGGACGTTGCTTTCAATGCCAAAAGAGTGAAACTACAAATAAAGATGAAAAACATAATTTAGAATACAAATAGTAGGCCTAAGGGCACAAATACTTAATACTGTGTAAATAACATGTCACCATCAGCTTTACAAACATCAACCTTTTTCAACATAAATGCCTACAAATACAGCTCAATGTTATCTCAGATGTAATAAAATAACACAAAATACTTACAAGCAGTGCCTTCTCTGAACAACAAGGCAGGATGAAGAAGGATTAAATGAAGACATGAAAACACCACCACCTGCTGGCAGGGAAGAATTACTGCCAGCACACTACTCATTTACTCATTTGGACATAAAAAAAGAAATTTACATTTTTTATGTTCACTGAAAAAAACCTAGACACAAAAAAGCAATAATTTCCTTGAAATTGATCTTTGGTAAATTTTTTTATATTCCATTTTATTATTTTTTTTAATGGGTGATCTTTATAATTGATCTTGAGACACACATACTGTTCAGGGTCAAAATGATCCGCCGATTAAAATCAAGATAAATGAGTCATACAGAGAGTATTTATGTTTTCCTCCATTTCAGCTGAGTGTCCACTCAGTGTGGGTGGATTTTGTCCATGGGAACAGAAAAGGTTCCCGTCAAAGTTGTATGAACACCTGCTTTCTCGCAGTTTCCTAGTGAAGTAAAGAGAATAGTGAGAAAGTGGGCTTGTGTGTGTCGGCGTGTGCATGTATGTGTGTGTGTGTGTGTGTGTGTGTTGGTGAAATATGGTCCATAGCTGCAAGGAAACATATAGAATTTGATATTTTTAAATCTTGTTTTTCACTTCAACTTGACTGCCAGGTCAAATTGACCCGAACAGTATCTATGTAAAAAGTAGACGCAGGGGGTTACAAATGTGTAAAATGAATAAATTTTCAATTTCTATGTAGCGTGCACCTATTATGACAAATAGAAAAAGTTTCATGCAAAAAAATATTTCAACTATTTTAAAACGTTTTTAAACTTTAAAATGGGTCAATTTGACCTGCAACATAACATGAGGGTTAAAGCCTTCACAGAATGTGAAACATGAACTTAAAATACAGCATGAAGTTGAAAACCAAACTGGAGATCTTGTGAATACCGTCTGAGGCGACTTTGTTCAAGCTGCTTCACAATATTGGTTTTGTTGCTCACATGAATAAGTTTTGACCAATCAATCAATTCACTAGAGTAAAGCTGCTTCTGGTTGCCAGGACAACGCTATTTTAAAACTTAAGGCCTGTTAAACATTCTGAAGGTATTACAGCCAAGTGAATATTTTAATGATCGAGTTTTGAGGCTGTTTCTAGTCATTGGCATGACTCTAAAAAGTTCATATCAATACAAATTCTGATTCATGGTTGAAGAGAAAAGTCAAAGTCAACTCCACTAACAGTGAAAAAATTTATATCATGCACAAGAGATTGCAATATTTTATTTTGTCATCTCCCTTACTAACCTTGTCTTCCTCCATATTTTGACTGTCGCTAAAAGAACTTTATAACTGTTTTTTTTAGCAGGTTTTCTTCTTCCATAAAGGGCAGAATCATGGAGGACATGATTAATTGACCTGCTGATAGATAGAGATTCGTCCTGGGTTCCTTAAGGCTCTGGATGTTGTAGGGCGGTGTTGGCTGACACGTCTGCTATATTGCATGGACATCGGGGGCAGTTCCCCTGGATTGGCAGACTGGGGTGGTGGTCCCCCTGTTCAAAAAGGGGGACTGGAGGGTGTGCTCCAATTACAGGGGGGTCACACTCTTAAGCCTCCCTGGCAAGGTCTATTCAGGGGTCCTGGAGAGGAGGGTCCGTTGGATAGTCGAACCTCGGATTCAGGAAGAGCAGTGTGGTTTTCTTCCTGGTCGTGGAACACTGGACCAGCTCTATACCCTCAGTAGGGTAATGGAGGGTGTGTGGGAGTTCGCCCAACTGGTCTACATGTGTTTTGTTGACTTGGAGAAGGAGTTCGACCGTGTCCCTCGGGGAGCCCTGTGGGGGTTCTCCTGGAGTATGGGGTACCGGGCCCTTTGATACGGGCTGTCAGGTCCCTGTATGACCGGTGTCAAGAGTCTGGTCCGCATTGCCGGCAGTAAGAGGGGCTCGTATCCGGTGAGAATTGGACTCCACCAGGGCTGCCCTTTGTCACGATTCTGTTTATTACTTTCATGGACAGAATTTCTAGGCGCAGCCAAGGTGTTGAGGGGATCCATTTTGGTGGCCTTAGGATCGCATCTCTGCTTTTTGCAGACAATCTGCAGATCACGACCTGCAGATCATCAGGTCGTGATCTGCATCTCTTGCTGGAGCGGTTCGCAGCCGAGTATGAAGTGGCCAGGATGAGGATCAGTGCCTCAAAATCCAAGGCCATGGTCTTGAGCCGGAAAAAGGTAGAGTGCCTTCTATCTGGTTGCTCCCAGATGAAGATGGATCATTTGGGTCATATTTTGTAGGAACCACAGATCCAGAGAGCAACTTGGCAGAGAGCCTGGCACAAACAGAAAACTAAACTAAACTAGATCCTAGAGACTCACAGAGGGGACAAATTCTCTCTCTGCGGCCCTGGTGTTCGCTGCTGCTGCTACACCGAGTGTAACAAGTGGAAAAGCTAATCCATAGATCCGAAGTGTGTGGGCTCACAGACAATTGCATAAGCCCAGTCGTGGTAGAGTAGATTAACCTACAGTGATAATCACAGGCTATTGACGTCAGCACGGCTCTGCCTCAGTGCTCAGCCTACTCTTCTGCATCACCAACATGCGCCTCTTTAGATTGCAGAGAGCTGGCCCATGATGATAACAGAGAGGCGTATAGGTCAGCCTTATCGCTCACAGGACATTAGCTGAGCTTTAGCAGTCGCCTGCAGGTTTTATTCTCTTACATAGTTGGTAATAATATAGCAAGACAATGGCTGAGTAAGAAAGAAAGTGAGAACTTACAATGGGAGGTACTGATGTACTGCACTGTAAAATGGTTTCAAATTAAATCGCTTACCTTAACGTTTAAGATGGACTTATGCAAAATTCAGTTTTGCAAATTTTTCTACTTCCAGAGTTAAAAAGAAACCTGCAGCCATTTTCTGCCTATTAGTTAAAGCTGCAGAATGTAACATTTATGAAAATATATTATTTCCATATTTGGTAAATCTGTCACCATGTTGTGACAGTAAAGGATGACCCAGATAATCTGTAAAAAAGAAAAAAATCAAGCTCCTCCACACCCATACTGAGACAGTTGAAGAAATGCAGCGATCTGAGTCAGAAACAACCGATCAGTCAAGAGGAGGGTCTTAGCGCTGTTAATCATCCTCATATACGCTACTAAATGTGCTAATTGTGGAGAAACAACTTATCGTTACAGGAAAACCGTTTATTCGCTGCATTGATGGCTACGCTAACTTTAGCATTAACCCTTGTGTGCAATGCTGGGGGTGTATCAGATCCCGCTTGGCATAACACTGGCATGCTGTTATGCATTATGGTGGTGGTGTTAATTCATAACAACAAGGATCAGGTTGGCTTCCTCTGAGTTACAGAGAGGAGCTAGCTAACTGTCTTCACTCGGCTGCATGGCGGCATCTAGCGTTAGCTAGGCTGTTTGTGTTTCGTGTTGAGCTACATCACCGTAGCCGCGCCGGGTAGCTAGCTAGCGTGTTTGCTTTGTGTTACAGGCTGCTATAGGGTTGAACAAAGCTGGAGCAACATGATTAAAAAGTGCTATTTTATAAATAATTAATGTATTTTTGTCATATTTCTTTTATTTAGGTTAAAGTATATCAAAAAATGTTTATATTAGTAGAAATAACTTGAAGTTACTGGCTATTTTTATTTGTTTTATTTTCAGTGAAAAATTAACATTGGTCAGTGGGGACATGTTCATTTGGCTGACCTCTATGCTTCATCAACCCATAAAAAGTTTCAAAACATGTAGTAGATTTTTTTCGTTATTTGCGATGTTTGAGTTTCTGTTTCGTTTCCACCTGGTCCACTCAGACCCCTGCCAGGTACCACCCCCAGCGTCAGCATCAACTGTGTCGTTTTCGCCTATGTGGGGTCTGCTCAGACCTTGAGTCGGGTTAAGTGACAGGCTATGTTGTAGTGAACAGCTGTAGTGTAGTGTGAAGCACAAGAGTGATTGACAGCGTTAAGACCCTCCTCCTTCCGTCTTATACAGTCACAATATAATGATAACTTTAACCAATATGTTAAAAAACATTTTTTTAAAGTTACATGCTGCAGCTTTACTGTTTTTTGGTGTCTGGAAAATGAGCTTTTCAAAAATCTCCTGGTGTTGACATCACAGTCAGCGAGCGCTGCCTTGTTACCCTAGCAACCCAAGCGGAGCTCCACCCTTCATTAATCTGGTCAGCTGGTTTTACAGTGGCTGCTGGTAGAGAAAAAAGTTTGGTTGTTGACATTTGCGCGTCTCTTTGCTGTTATTTTCACGTTTATAAAATGCCAGAGATGAGGAAGTATAAGGAGAAACACTGAAAAGGCCAGCAGCAGTTAATTTGCATAAAAGTGATAGAGCCCTACACAGTTCATTCTGAAAGGACCTCAAAATACGCCAAACTGAGCAGCTGAAATTTCACTTCAAGGATTTGTGCCAAAAATGTAAAGAACATTTTTTTATATAGCCAATAAATCTATTCTAATTTATTTAAAAGGAAGCATAGCAGGTCCG
Source organism: Alfaro cultratus (assembly GCA_903066825.1). Taxonomy (NCBI): domain Eukaryota; kingdom Metazoa; phylum Chordata; class Actinopteri; order Cyprinodontiformes; family Poeciliidae; genus Alfaro; species Alfaro cultratus. The sequence goes on from CAEFZX010031786.1 coordinate 13,498, forward strand.
CTTTAATAAAATGTTGTGGCACAATTTGAAGATGAAGCTTTTTTTAGAGTGATTCATAGTTCAGTTTTTATGACCAACATTTTGCCATCATTCATCCCTCCTTCTCTTCTGCTCATTTTGACTCCTTTCAAACGTTGAAGCAGCAGCTCAACTCCAAACTTTCCCCTCATCCCAAAAGCTGATCATAACAAATCAAAGTTAGCCTAAGTGGCTCCATAGTGGAGTAGTTTTCACATTGATCATCCAGGAAGAACTCAGGGAATGTGATGTCACAGGAATAACTCGGCCCGCCTCTTCCCTTTTTTAAAATATTTATAACCCACATTTACCTAATGCCTCCTATAACCAGACATCAGATAAACAACTTCCAATCTTTACAAGATCTATTTCTGGACATGATGTAATGATTGAAGGTGAATATCTTCACTCGCTAAAAGAACAGTCTGAATACATGCGGCCATGCAATAAATAAAAAATAATAATATCACACCTAGAATCTACCAAATTTAGACACAAAGATGTTCAATGCCAAGTTTAAAAATCATGAGAAATTATAAACAAAACTGAAAATATTTTGAGTTTTCTCTAAACTGAAGTAAAAAATTAATTTCTGATAAATCAGATTTACTCTCACTTAAAATTGTTAAAGGTGTAGAATTATGTAAAATCAATGTTTTGAGCTTTACATTATGTTATAATCAAAAACATATCTGGGATGTTGCCTTGATTCTTTTACTCATGTTTATCCTCACTAGATGAAAAATCATTTAATCTCCATTCAGCTGCACAAAACACCTGGTTGAACTTAGCCCCACCTTTAAGGCAAAGCTCCAGTTTCCAATCCTTTAAAGCAATATAAAAACAACTGTAGTAAAATAAATGAATTTCTGATCAGGAGTTAGTCAGGACGCCCCCACACTTATCCCTCATACATAGGTGCATCACTTCAGTGGGAGAGAAAACACCCTGGGAAGATGAAAGAGCTTCCTGAAGCTTTCAGAAAGACAATTGTTTATGACTCTGGTGTGGGATGTAAAGAGGACTCACTGCAATCAGCCAGTCCACTGTAAGGAAATTAGTTTACAAGTGGAGGACGTTCAAATCCACTCAGCTCTCTGGCCATCCAATCAGGTTCCCCAAAACAGAGCACAGGTTGTCAAAAGAAGTCTTAAAAAACCCAGAACTATGACAGGACCTGCAGCATGTTGTTGATGTTGTTAATATGAAAATGCATATGATCTGAGATTGTCCAGGTTTGAAGACCAGACCAAAGTTAGACAGAGCATAATCAGAAACCATGCAGGACTTCTGGAATAATGTCTTTGAACAGATACAGTAAGTCTAAAATGTATTTGTTGTAGCACCTCGGCAGAAGGCATGCATGGGATAAACCGTTTAAGGAAAAGAACCTCCCACCAGCTATGATGCATGGAGTTGGCAGTATCATGGTGTGGGAAGTTTTGCTGCAGCCCAGAGTCCAGCATGAATCCCATCAGGCTTCAGATATCTGGACATGTTAAACTGGGAGAACTGGGCCGATTCATCCAGACAGAACTGGGAGAACTGGGTAAGGTTTACATCATTCTGCTTGCACACCTTGTCAGCTCAGGCCTTTGAGACGGACACTCACTCAACTTTGAAGTTATTGTTCTTAAGCCACTTTGTACTTAATTTGCTGTTGTGATCTAATCTTTACCTCCTGGTTGATGTCCTGAGATGTTCCTTCAATAGTTCTACACCAATTTTCTTCTACAAGCTCACCAGTCCCTCCTGCTGCTCCCAAACAAAATGTAAAAGTTATGTGCAAACTTCTAAATTTTAGCTTCATCTGACCATGGAACAATTTTAGTTTTATTTGCAAGTTGATTCAATCTAAAAATAAATTACTCTTGTTATTATTATATTTATTACTATTATTATTATTATTATTATTATTATTATTATTATTATTATTATTATTAGTAGTAGTAGTAGTAGTAGTAGTAGTAGTAGTAGTAGTAGTAGTAGTAGTCAATCAACACTCCAACTGCAATCACAGAAATTCAAAACCAAGTCAAAGAAAAATAATTCCTGAGTTGTATAGATTAAAAATATGTAGATTGAATGAAGCTATTCAGATCATAGACGCCCATCCTTACATGTTCATTACAAGTAAACCATTTCCATTCTTCATGGTTTTAGTTTAGCAAATATTAAGAAAGTACACTGAATCAACAATTATATCCTGCCAGACAAAAAAAGAAACAAAAATCATCAAGATTAAAAAGTAAGTAAATCGCCATTACGAAGCTTTCAATCAGATTTCAGATGTTTCCATGACAACGTGTTTGTCCCTGAAGGCCGACAGGAAGACAGGAAATGTTTAATCTGATTTAATTAAAGACAGTGAAGGGCTGTGCGTTATTTTATTGGTTTCAATATGTGGTTTGAGCTGAATATGACAGAGTGTATTTTCATTGAGTCACGGTTTTTTGCCCTATAGCTGCTGATGCTAGATTGTTTTCACAGTGATTGCATTGACTGTATGCGATCTGTTGGGTTTCCTTGCACTGAAAACTTTTTAACCTAATTTGAATAATGACCTGAAACTTAACGCACTGTTTAGTAACAAGAATCAATTGGAATGTATGTGTGATTAACTTTAAATAACTTTTTTGTAAAGTGCCTCAAGATTAAATTTGTTGTGAATTAGCACAGTACAAATGAACTGGATTATATAATATTTTTTATTTTCATTATAATATCTTAAGATATCATAATGATATCTTAAGATATCTTTTTAGAAGCATATTTAACACATGTATTTGACACTGCTGATGAAAAAAATCAATTTGTGTTTTCAGTTTACTGACCTCGGGCCTGGCTTCTTGGAGCCAACCTTTTCTGATGCTTTTATTGTGACAGGTGCTAACCGGAAGCAGTGCCAGTGATCACTTGTAGCTGGACGCCGGGTTCCTGCGGAGCTCCGTATCCGCTCATCGACTCAGCAGAGGTAGGACGGGATCACTGGGAATACTTGACAACTTTCAGAGTCTGCTATGACATCTCGCAGGTAACATTTTTATTTTTATTTCTGTTCAATCTCCTCAGTCTGAGCCTCCCGGCTGCTTTTTTTACGAGCCGAGTTAAGGCAGGCAGATCCGGGGAACCTGAACTTTTTCCTGCCGCTCTTCTGGCTCCTCTGATCCACACAGTGAAATGTATTCAGGAATATCCGCTCTGTTTCAGTGGTTTTCTGATTTGCAGGCAGCAGCCGAACACCTGACTTACTGCGCTGACAGGCTTTATTTCTCGCAGCCTTATAACTGAAACGCCTTGTGGGTCCGTGTGTCGCAGAAAGCCTCGGTCCGTCTGCGCCTCTTCACTGCAGCGTGTTTGGATTTATCGCAGTTTGTTCGGTCACTGTTACAGATTTGTAATGTTCAGTCTCTTTGCATGGTGAGGACACTGGATTGTTATGGATTTTAGAAATCCAGACTCTGTCACAGAATTAATCAAATACTTTAACTAATCTCAATAAATAAATGGCCGCTTAAATCAAAAAATAATTAAAAATGAGACCGAATCAAATATTTTTTCTTAAATAAGTATGGATCATATTATGAAATTCTGAGGATTTATCGCAATTTATTCAATTATTAAGAACAATTATTCTTATTGTTAAAACAAAAAATAATAGTTATAACGGAACATACTTTTTTTTTGGAAAATATACAACACAGACAAGTTTTTTTCTCTGTTCTTTGGTTTCTGAGTTATTTCTGTCCTGTGATTTTTGTTGACCAAAAATATTTTCAAAAGGGCAAATTTGTCTTTTCTGCAAGAGGTAAAAGTTTAGGAACGTCTGACTTCTTTACAGATCCATCCAAACTTACGCTCTCAGTCTCTATGGTGTCCCTTTAAAAGTCAAACATGAAATCTTGGGTTCACTTTTGCACTGGGAATCAACCCATCACTACTTCAGTTGTTTTTAAACTGCAGTTTCCTGTATTCCTACCTTAAAAAAATGAGATTGTTGTTTAACCAGCAGCACCTATAAGACTGTGACCACCAGAGCCAGCCCAAGGAATAACCAAGCTGTTGGCCCCACCAAGGGGCCTCCACTTCCTGCACAAAATGTAGAAATACAAACTTCACTGTAACATTTAAAGGACATTTTTAACTAATTTAAAATTATTCTCAACGTAACGTTTTTAATAATTTGGGATATAAACAGAACTAACCAGTACTCAGGCTGGAATCATTCATCTTAGTGTCGGTGTATACAGTGTATGTTTAATGTTTCAAGTGTGAATGATGCTTTATGTTCATACCATATTTAGCCTTCAGAATGAACTTTGACATCTCTTAATGTTCACATCAGGTCTATTTCTGTAGTAGTTGAGATTACAAGGCTTCTGGAGAATTAAGTCATGATTGATGAAATAATAATGTCCAAAAATGTGTAAGAAACGTAACTTTTAGCAGTTGTACATAAATAAATTCATTTCCTAAAAGTTTGCAGCCCTAATGCAAAAACATATTTATATGTTCATGTCACAAAATAAGACGATACATTTGAGCCATTCCTATTCAGGTCAGATTCACCTATTGGTTAATTTTCTGTGGAATGTAATTCAAAATTATTAGTGAAAAATGTGCATATTCACAGATTTTTTTCATAGGTTACGTGAAAAATTCAAAAGTAAATACAGTTATAAAGCTAAAGTGCTTTATATGCGAAACTGGTCAGAGATCTGAGCTGCAGGTTTGTGCCGACAGTGTAAAACAGCAGAACTACATAATAGTTTGATGTGATGTGAATTTTATTTTTCATTTGAATTTCAAAAATAATAAAGTTCATGAAGTGGCTGCAGCAAGTGTGTTTCATCATTATGTTTGGGAGGTCAATACATTTCTATAAGACAAAATAAAATATCTGGGTTTATTTAGTCCATCAGAACCAGAACCTCGAGGTTCTCTGTTGCTGAGTGTCGCTGCAAATCAGCGAAGAAATGACCGCCGCTGCTGCGCTGCAGACCGTAATACGGAGAATCTCCCCACTGGACCAGAACCGAACCGAATCACACATTAACCTGCTATAGAGAGCAACTTGCCACTGGAAAGTGTCGTAAGATGCCATTGTGCTGTTCGTAGCTGTACTCCAATAGTCAGACCAAGTGGGTTTTGAAAGTGGTCTCGAAACAAAAAGGCAGAGTTTCTGTGATAAGCGGTAGTTTTCATCACCTACGACAGATAAGGAAACAAAAAGAATTTGGCTGAAAATTCTAAACTTGAACAGAGAACCAAAAATGCTTTATGTGTTCTCATTTCATTGTGTGGATAGAAAGCGAAGGGAAGAAAACCCGCATCTGTAGCTACTGAGTCAGTGAACTAGCTAACTATGCTAGTGCGGGTTATTTGCAGCCATTTCTTCACATCACCATCCCTCCCCGCAATAGCTGTATGTAGTGGTAAAACAATATTGCTGCATTCATGCTGTGATAGCTGGTGTTCCCACATATTTTATAGCCTAAAAGCTGTGACAAAAGCCGGTTAGGGAGTTGCTAACATGTCAACAAATGACGGTTCGGTTTGCGGCGGAAGTCGCACCCATAAATCACGCAAAGGCTCATTAGGTTAGAAATAATGTGGATAAGCTGCTACTTTTTTTTCACACGCTTTGAACCATGTGGCTTATAGCCTGGTGTGGTTTTTCTGTGGATTTTTCTTCAACCACCAGGGGGCTCTTTAGTAGGAAGTGAATCATTGGAAGTCAAAATTGGAAATCAAAGAAGAAAGCACTGATTTTCATTTAGAAGAAGCACATGCTAGCAGCAGCACTGTTGCCTTGCAGCAAGAAGGTCCTGGGTTCGATTCCCGGCCCGGGGTCTTTCTGCACGGAGTCTGCATGTTCTCCCTGTGCATGCGTGGGTTCTCACCGGGTACTCCTGCTTCCTCCCACAGTCCAAAAACATGACTGTCAGGTTAATTGGTCTTTCTAAATTGTCCCTACGTGTGAGTGTGTGTGTGCATGGTTGTTTGTCCTGTCTGTCTCTGTGTTGCCCTGCGACAGACTGGCGACCTGTCCAGGGTGACCCCGCCTCTCGCCTGGAACATAGCTGGAGATAGACACCAGCACCTCCTGACCCCACTAGGGACAAGGGTGTAAAGAAAATGGATGGATGGATGGACATGCTAGCAGCAGGCACGATGGAGACATTTCTTCAAACTCATACCCCCTCATCATGGAAACAACACGAAGAAGTTGATAAGATGCAGCTTTTAAGCTGAAGGCTATCGATCTGGTAGTACAGGAGGGAAATAGAGCCGCTGTACTTAAACTCGGCGTGAACAAATCCATGGTTCGGAGTTGGAGACGCAGGGCTGCGTCCTTAGCAGATTTATTAAGGACGCAGCCCTCTGCTGCTTGTGAAAAACCGAGAGTGATGGAGATATCAGCGGCTTATAGCCCTACGCAGCTTATATATGTACGTTTCCAGTTTTTAAAAAAAACTTTGTAGATGCGACTTGTACTGAGGTGCGCTCCTAAGTCCGAAAAATACGGTAGTAATAACTCCATCCTGGAGTCGTCTCCTGTTCCCTGCTGCTGATTTGGATTTTAGAAAACGCAGTGTTAACAGTCGCAGAGTTGACAGTTGAAACAAACTGTCCACTGATATATGGGTGGAAAATGTGTGGACATGCAGTTCTTCTGTATCTGGTGGGTGTAAAACCATTATAAAGTGGATTCTTCTTTATGTTCTTAGAACAAAAATTCTTGAAACTCTGGACAACATTTCCACAAATAGAAGCTCACTAAACTTTTGCTGTTGCTCAAGCTTATGAAAAGATGCTGCAAAAGTTAGTGATAAAATGTAACAGTTTTTTTTCATTAAAAATGTTAGAGAGAGGCCCCTACATAGGAATGAGGACATTTATGTATTTTGTGTTTTGCTTCTTAAGGAAAGCTCAATAAAAAAGTTTTCACCTCTTATAAATAGAGCTGTGGGCCACTGGCTGAAAAAATAGTTTTTCCTCTCCTCAGACAGTGACGTGTTTTACTCATACATGACATATCGCCTCTTTCATGACCTTTTTTAAGGTAATTGTTGGAGGAGACGGAATATAGTTCAGCCTGAAACTCTCATCATAAAAATGAGGTCGGTTCAGTAGATTTTTCTGAGAATCACTGAGAATGGAGGTTCAGGTTTCCTGAGGACGCAGCACCTCCAGCAGACCAACATCAGACAGACTCTGAAGGAAACACAGAGTTCAAGTTGAAGATGTTTTAGTTTCCATGGCTAATGGTTGGTGGGAGGATGTTCGACTGTTGCTCTGTGTCTCGCTTCGTACTTCCTGAGCTGAGATACCACAGGGGAAACAGACGCCGAGTCTCAGTCACTTTTCAGCCTTTATGAAATTTACCTCCATGTTCTCTTCACTCAGAATGGATTTACACACACTGCAGTGTGTCATCTCCTGTCTTTATATTTTGTCACTTTACATATTCTGTAAATTAAAAATATCCACTACATCCTAGAGTATGGATATATGAATACAAACAGAGCAATTAGTAAGTCTAACTTGATTAAGAAAGTATTAATGCCACTTAAAATATATATGTGCTTGTTAATTCACAAAAATAAAACCATTTTTGGAATAGGTATTGATGGAGCTACCCAATGAGGAATATTTGGTCTCAGTTTTATGATGTTTTTAATGTAACATTTCAGAGTTTTGCAACAGCAAGACAGGAGGGCTATGGAGGATCAAAGAATCAATGATCACAAACTAATCTCTTGTAAATTATGCAGTACAATAATTTTCTAATAAAGTCAGCAACATGTGGTGTTGCACATGTAAACAGACTATCTATAAATTTGTATTTATGTGTTTTTTTTTTAGACTTGCACCATTAAGGCGACACTGATGTCTAGTTTCCTTTACAGGGAAATCTTCAGGCGTCTTTCTATGATACATAAACTATTTTTAATAAGCTGCCTTGGTTGGATAAATTGATGTAAAGAAAAGATTCATCAGAAAATGAAAGGATTCTGAAACTTTTATCTGATTTTCACCCAAACTCCAAATTTCATAAAGTAAACATGGGTTATTAAAAATCAGTTTCTAGAATAGTTTCCAGTTTTTATGATCAGTGAAAGAAAATCCTCAGTGTTTGATGTGCAGATCTTTGGTCAGAGCCCATCACTGACTAATTTTACTCTTCAACGTCTTATCTGTTTACCTTTACATTAACGATGCACCGATAGGAAAATTTGGGCCGATATCGATAATTGATATTAATATTGAATCTTCACCAAAGCTGAAGCAATCAGCTCAGGCAGCAATGACTGCTTCAAGTTCTTAACCTGTTTACAAATGTTACTGAGAGAAACTGGAGCAACAGCCACTTTGACTTTCTCCTTTTATTTGCATTTGCTTGGTTTGATGTGCATCAAATGTGCAATAAAACGAAGCTTATGTTAGTCTACATTTGTGCTAATGTTTTAGAGCCTAAATTTGTGGCATAACTGGAGATACAAGGAAGTCAGCGGCGGCTGGAAGTAACTAGTTTACAGCTTGATTGATGAAAAATTGATTAGACCGATACTGTGATAAGCTGTTGGTTTATTTAAATGTGCTGTAGTGTTGCAGAGTTATCAAGTAAATTTACAGTTGACTACATTTATTTCTGTTTAATAAAAACAAGCATTTTAAGTCAGTTCAGCTGTTTTTCTATATCTGGTGGTTATCAGCTGATAACCATCAGATATTGGTATCAATATCGAAAGTGAAAAAAAAGTGAATCGGTACATGCCATAAAAAATGGGATTAATTACATCAAAATATTTAACTCACTAAAATCCATGTAATTAATTAATGTGTTAAAAACCAGCCCTAATTTTATTATGTTTTTATTTTATGTTTTCTATTATATTCTATTTTCTTTACAAAATTAAACAGCTTTATTTCCACATGTTTGAATTTATTTAAAAAGATTAAGTCAAGCTCGGGGAGGGTTTTAGTGACATTTCCACATGTGTTGTCTGTGTAGTGAAGCGGGTTGGTCATGGAGGAAGCTTTGACTCCTGTCGTTGTTGTTCACTTTAGCAGCGTTTACGTCGGCTGTGCGCCCCACGCTGCGATGCCACTGTGGCTCGCTTCATGATGCCTTGTTGGTTTACGTTTCTGTTTTTGATCCCATGACTTACTGTGGTCTTTCCACGCTTGGAAACCACCTCTGCTCTCTATTGTTTGAACACGGACCTCATCCGTCAGTGAAACTCTGCCGACCAGCTGAGAGCGGTGAGTCAGTTTGCACGATAAGCTGCCAGGAAAACAACAGCCCAGGTGGAGGAATAAGATAGCGCTGCAAACATTTCCAGCGCTATCTGGAAATGTTTGCATTTCACTCATTTTCTTGAGCAGGACAGATTTGCATTTTACTCATTTACTTGAGCAGGACAGAAATATAGGCAGGGTGTGGGAGACAAAGCATGAATGCACAGTCTGAAAAATTATTTAAAGGACTCATTGTCCAGAAATTAGAGGAATTAAATCTGATAGATTTATATGATGTTACAAAGCAAACTCTGTGAAAATGTATTTACAGGCATACACCTTTTTTGTTCCACAGTCATTTTTTAGACAAACATGACCAGTGTAAATGTCAAATACAAATTTTTAAAGTGGCAGTATTATTTGTTTTCCAGCCAAATAGAGTCGTTTTATAGCACAATCAGTGTTACCTTCAGTTGTTATAAAAATGCTGCATATATCAAACATGACTTAAAAGAACTTTTACTTCGTAATTTAACACCTTGAAATTGGGCCTCTGTCTCTTTCTGAAGCTCCGCCTCCAGGAAGTCATCTCAACATGGCTCCTCTATTAACCTTTTAACAATGTTTTTACCAGCGTTGCTCTGAGCAGCAGCTTAAAGAGTGGTTTGGTTTGAAGTCCCTCCACAGTTTGAGCAAACCTCTAAAATGTTGCAAAAAAAATAATAAATTGAGTTAGACGTGTTTTCATCTGAAGTAGATTACTCAAATTACTCAAAGCATAATTTCATCTGATAGACTGAAATTTTTTGTCACAATTTCAGACAAAAATAAGATGGGATCTTATTTGACAAAATGTGTTTCCATCTCTTCTTCGGAAAATCCAAAAACCACCGAGCAAGCGGACATAAAATCTTTTTTGTGAAATTTTGAAAGTTTTTCTGAATGTTGCCGTTTCCATCAACCATTTCTAATGTGATACTTCATAATGGTCATAACATCTTGATGGAAACACTGATGGAGACTGAAAAGTCTTGAATCTGAACAGGGAATACTTCCTTATTGTTTCTTGGTTTGAATATTAGTCACAGATATTTCAATCCTATTATGTAAACAGTCCTCCCCTCTTTGTTTGGCTGACAAAACGAGGAAAAGTTAGCAAAGTGAATTCCCACTAAGCAAACGAACTTCTCTGGAGTTGCATGTTAGTGTGTCGGTCCTTCAGGCAGGAAGCCGTCTGAACTGAAGCTCCTTTCTGCTTAAAATACACTTGGAGGTGTTTGTTATTTATTAACCATGATGCCTGGAGATACTTTTAATCAGTGTTGCATAAGCCCTGTTTACTCCATGTAAATAGAAATGTTCTGTCCTGAGGTGCAGGCAGCTTGTTTTAAATAGCAGCATTCCTGGGACTGTTTCATCCAACTTTGGAGTGAAACTGCTGCTTATGTCTGTCCTGGAGCTCTGCTTCTGTTCATGTAAATGTGGCTCGGAATAATTGTTGAGCTTGCAGTCCAGAGCTTGCATGTGACCAGTATAACCCCCCAGCAGAGGGTTTAATGGTGCGCCGCGGCTGCTAAGTATATCACCTTTTTGTCAGCAGGCCTAGACAGGCCTGCTTTAAATAGCCCAGCGGTTATATTGAACCTGAGACATTATGTAAGAGGATAGAGTGCTGGCTGGACGCAGCGCGGGGCTGTTTCCCCTCAGGGGCAACCAGCAGCTCCCTGAGCTTCTGTCTGACCCCCAGCCTGCCTCACACACACAGGCAGTATGTTCTGAAACCTGCTGCCTTGAGTCGAGCTGCCAGGGCCGGATGCAGGGGAATGAGGGCCACCTGCTGGGGGTCAAACTTTGTTCTTGGAAAAGCCAGTCACTCCCGCTAGGGAGAAACCGATCCGATTTTAATGTCTGTATCAGTCCATAAGCCTGTCACAATACGCATGATAAATAAATATGAGCTTAATTCTGATGATAAATAAGGTTTGTAGGGCAGTAATCATAATCCATTTTATTTATGGTTTCTGTTGTGTGTGGTTTTTATTTCTAATTTAATTGTTTGGTTTTTTTTGGCTATTTGAAATATCGTTCAGTTCCAGTGTTAAGTGTTCTTTACAAAATTAAAGTATATTACCTGAAAACTGTCTCATATAATCACATAAATTCTCAAAATACAGTGATGTTTAATTGTTGCAATATGAAAAAATGTGAGAAGCTATCTTTGGTGTTACATTTATGTTTATCATCTTTCAGTAGCTGTAAGATCAAAGTAGGAGCATGCATGTCGACAGGTTGGTCTCTAATACGCTTCACTGACAGTGAACACAACACTCAGTACAACAGCTGCATACTCTCTCTGGATTGTTTTATAAAACTTATACATGTTTCCTTCATAATAATATTAAAATTTGGTTTATAATACACACAACCTTTCCAAAGTTTTAGCTAAAAAGACTTTGTTTCCCTGTTTCTTTCTCCAGTTAATCATTGATTGAAGTAACACAGAGTAGAGGCGCATTTGTTCTCCCTGCAAGGCACAGTGAGCTTCATCAGTGCAGATCTTAGCAAGATTTCATAGAAAAACTTCCAAGAAGGTTATGTAAGTGACTTTTAAAGAAAGTTCATGATCCAAAAAGAAATGCTTTATTTTGTTGCCCTTTCAGAAGAAAAGTCAGAATTTGAATAAAAGCTAAAATTACACCATGGTGCAAGAAAGTAGCAGGGGAAGTACTCTGGGTCTGCTGCAGAAGCTCTTTGGACCTAAACATAGATTTGTCTTCAGAGAAAACTGTAAAGATGTTGCAAAGCAAAGCACAGTTCAGCATTAGACTGGATTTACAAAATTGCTACAAAGAAAACATCATACTTATACGTTTTCTGTTGTAATAGCTTGTATCAACTGTGTGCCTGGATTTCTAAGGCAGCTGCTGTATGTTGATCTGACCTTACTCCTCTAGTGTCAAAGAGTGCAGAGAAGAGGCGGGGATTTAAAAATTTAACTTAAGAAAAACCAAAAACCTGAAAAAAAATCAAAGTCATGAGTTCTCTTACTCATCTACATGAGTAAGACAAGAACCACATGGTGCAGAACAGAAAAACTAAAAGATATTTATCCAGGATATCTTTAGGGATAAAGGATATCTTTTTAAAAAAAAATCATTTTACTATTAATTAGTGAGGCTTTTTTAAATTGCTACTTTCAGTTCAGTTTGTAATAAATTTACATAGATTGTTGCATTAAAAGTCTCTTTACTCTGTAAGAAAATAGAAATCAAACTTGATATTGTCGATATAGAACTAGAGCTAAGTTTAGCATAATTAAATTCAGTAAATCTGTACCATCCTTTGTGTGCAGCAAAGCTTCCCTAATACAACCTGTAAAACTAATAGCCTATTGGTGTTCTGCTGAATTGGCTGGATTAACTCGCCGCGACCTCAGTATGATCCAATGTAACTACAACATTCGTAATCTCCAGCCACAGGCTGGCAGCTGGCATATTCAGCCTGCAGTGGAGCTAGTGGGGCTCTGGCACTTTGGCCCGGCCCAGCCCAGCCTGGCCCATGTTATAGCCACAGATGGCTTTGCTGTCACAGAGAGTGTCCGGAGGTTAAGGCCTCGCTGGAGGATGAGGCCTCACCGGCTTTAAAGGCGGAGGAAAAGTGAGGCAGGGTGGGGGTGGGACATTGTCTGGGGTGGGACAGAGGACAGAGGCGAGGAGGGCAGCCGGCCGACAGTACTGCTGGTATCAGGCCTGCTCACGCTCATCCAAATCCCAGATTAAACGTCCTCCACCCCTCGCCAGCACTGCACACTCTCTCTGTTTGTAACGCTCTGACAACCCACCCCCCGTACCCCATCTCTCCTCACTGTCTCTGTCTAACCCAGTAACACCAACCCCCCTCCCCTCGCTCTCAGAGTCAGGGAAGGATTTGCAAAGTGTTCTCCAGTGTTTCAGTTGGTTATATGCATTATTTTTTTGTTTGCATAACTTATTAGAGGGAATATGGATGTTGGAGGCTCCTGGCCTGGTGTTTGAGTCTGATTTCATCCCATCTCTGCTGTGTTTATTAATTTGACGAGCGACAGCAGCACTGTAATAAAGGATTAGAAAGGGATTACAGACACAAGGCCCATTTTTATCCCACTGTTTTGTATATTTCTGTATGAGTCAGGATTAAAAGCAAGACACAACTAATCTGTCCACCAGCTGACGTCCATCACCCATCCATGGCTCTTCAGCAGACTGACCTAAAGGCATTGGCCAATTTGTTTAGAAATATGAAAAAAATATTCCTAGAAGTATAACGTGTTCTCAATTGATTCGGGAAAATTCAGCTGAAGAGGAAACAAAAAGTTTAGGTTATAATTATTCAGATTTAGATGACATAGCCCTGTAAGATCACTTCAAAGTTTAATTGGGATTATAAATGTCCAGCTCATTTCCTAAAGATGAGGTCAGATTTCTTCAAGTCTTTCAGAGGCTGCTTCCTGTACATATCTAAATAAAGATTAGATAAGCGTTTAAACAGGAGGAAATGAAGAGCATTTCATAGAACATGAAGTCCTGACATGTCACTGACATGTTACTGTGATGCTTCCAGTTACAAAACATGCAGTCCACTTATTCTGGTGAATGTCACGATGATGAAATGCTTAAAGACTAAATGAACACTGACGTTCACCACATTGTGTTTTTCTGCTTTATTGTAATCAGTAATTCCAGCTGCTCTGTGATGTCGATCATCAACTAGAAACAAATCAGATTTTTGATTAAAAAAAAACTTACAGTTGGTTGCTGCGTCTAGATTGTGCTGTGGAAGTTGAGGTGAAAATGTTGCAGATTTGATCTCCATTCTTAAATATGTTTATGTAGGCCTGTCTCAATAAGCAAAAAATCAATTAATCACATGATCATTTAAAACAAACTCAATCCATTTTCTCTTTGTAACAAAACCTGGATGATAAAAGTCTTCAGTCAGCTGCTTCGGCTTCACTCTGGCCTCTTTATTTCCTTTCAGGCCGACGTTTATGTGATTGCATTTTATTATTCTTATATTTCCTTCAGTCTGCTGCCTGAGGATCAGCAGGGAGGGGCTGAGGATAAGGGGTCAGATGCAGTCTGGGTCAGCTGCCTGGGCCGGTGAGGTCTGCTGGTAGAGAGCTTGTCCAGCTAGAGCTTTATTTTACTCAGGTTAGAGCCAGACTGTATTTACATCTAGTTGTCCCGGCATGTCTTGTAAATCGGTATAAGAATGGAAGGATCTTTAGGAGTGTGTTGTGTTGAGTGTGTTTCTTCTCTTAGTGGTCCTCATGTCTCCCTCTGTCAGAATCCAAACTGCTCAGTCTGACTGATGAACCTTCCTGTCACTCTAGATCTATATTCTGGATGGAAAAAAGTGACAGTTTCTTCTTCTGTGTGTAAACCCACATAGGGTTTATCTTTTGATCTGAAAGAATATTTTTAAACCTTTCACGTTTTATTTGCAGTAAATTCCAGTTTTAGTTGATGAGTCAGCGTCATTTAGCAGTTTGAATGAGTTTTCAGGGGATTGAATGAAGCATTGTGTGGCGAACCAGACCCGGCTGCTGCAGCGACCACAGAGGTATTTTGGTGTCCGTTTGCCAGTTTTGGGTGATACCAGATCTACTGAACTGACGCATGAGTCATATTTTTATCATACTGTCCTTCGTTTGTGTCATACAGGGACAAAAACAGAACCGCTCTCTGTCTCAGATATGATCATCACAGGACGAGCTTCATGAAGGCGCTCTTGTGTCGCCTGCTGCCTCCTCTTTGCACTTTAATGAATCAATGATGAGCTTTGGTTATGCAGCCATGGTGATTCAGATTTAAAACTCATCATTTGTCACAAGTAGTTTTTCTCTCCCATCAGAAATAGTTTGAGCTGACCTGTACTGATCCATAATTACTAATATTATTACAATTAATTGAAAATAATCTAATGATAGAAAATCAAAGTTGTAAAACATTGTATGGGGAGATGTTGATACATACATTTCCAAACAATCTCAAGTGGTTAGACACTTTTTGGCTGTTGGAAAAGTTATAACAAGCACAGTCGTCCCTAGTGGACACAAGCAGTTTGTTCCTTCATTAATTAATAATTGTTCCTTCATTAGGAACAATTGTTTTTTGATTGTTCCTTCATTAAAAAACAACCTCTCTTTGTTTTTTAACACAAAGAGAGATTGTTTTAGATATGTAGAAATCAGAGACAGGCTTGTTTGAGGTTTTCAGTGCAAGATAGTAAAAATGCCACAGACTCTCAGTACTACAGTATTTTTTTTTTATCATTTTTTTCTCCGAAGAGTTTTTTGCGGCGTTAGTGGCTCGCTTTTTTTTTTTGCGACAGTGGGCTAACGGGAGGGGGGAGGAAGACATGCGGCGAGGGTCGCCGGGACCGGGAGTCGAGCCCGCGACGTCCGCGTCGGGGACTGGGGCCTCCAGGCGTGGGGCGTGCTAAACCCCTGCGCCACCACAGCACGCCCCAGTACTACAGTATTTTTACCACAATAATCATTTTAAAAACTACAATGCGATTTAATGCTTTTTATACAAACCTGAGAGGCAACAATCATTTGTACCGATGCTAAAATAACCATGTACAATATAAACAATATGTGTAATATTTATGCGTCACTTCATTGTTCTTTTATATTGTAGCTCTCCTCTTTATGAACTAAAGCAACTCAAACAGTTGAGAGTAGCTGGTTAAATAAGTCAGGCTGTTTGCTCAGGTAGCCAGCCTGCAGTCGGCTGCTTCACAGTTTAAAGCTACTCATAGCTTTACAACTGTAGTTTAAATTGCATTACTTTAATAAGAACAAATTTATTATATTATTCTCTATACGACAGCTGTGTGTATTTGTCCCACTGACCCATGCAGACAGAAGATCTAGTCTTTTTTATTAGCAAGAGAAAGTCTGGTTGCATTTGTTTTTTAGCCAGCTACAGGGTTTCCCCCAGAAAACTTGCTAAGCTTGGCGGTCGGGGCGCAGAGGTGGTCCACCGTGTTTTTGTATTAAAAGATGTTGTGTTGACAGGAAATATAAAAATATTACTGGGTAATTATATGTTACAGGAAAATATCGCCAGTGAAATGCTATTTAAACCCACAATTATAGAATCTTATAAACAACAAATCAAAAAATGCAATTAAAATGAATATCAATTATTTGTACTTCTGGTTTAATCCAAATTAAGTCAGTGGCTCCATAAGGCCCCCAGGGCTTCAGGGGCCCATAAATGAAAAATATTTTAACACAGATCACAGATACAAAAATGTAGCATTTGTTTATTTGAATTATCAATCCTGCTGAATTTGATTTAATGGTTTCAGCAAATAAGTTGTTTAACATTTAAATGTAAGCTTTTAAGGAGCTGGCAAGTTTACTTTGTAAAACTTCAAAGAACAATATTCATAGTTAGATTGTTTTGTTACCATAGCAACAATCTGATGCTATGAGTTTAATTTCTGACATTGAGCTCTGTTTGTTCACAAAAACAAATTAGTAAACTACAATTATAGCTGATTTCTTTTTAGGTTGGCAAATTAACTACTCCCCATCTCTCAGATTTCACTAAATCTAACACAGTAGCTGTTAGAGGTGCTGATGTTTTTAGAAACAAAAGGGGCCCCTAAGTCAAATTCTGTTCAAGGCCTCATACAGCCTTGGACCGGCCCTGCATGATGAGTTAAATCCTCTGCACTGCAGAGAGATGCGCAACAAATGGGAGATTTAATTTAATGCTGCTAATGTAGTTTTAGTAGCTCTTCCATTTTGTGTCTGTTGAGTTAAGTGCCACAGAAACTGTTGTGATTGCTGGAGTTTTAAGGGACGAGTTTCTCAGATCTCCACACGACCATGCGTATTAAACTGGCTGACTAAGTGGACAAAGCATTTGGTATGGTTTGATGCTTTGTGTAACCGGAAAAATAATAATAGAAATAATAATAAAATAATATAAAACCAGCGTGATGCTTGACTACAAGGCGAGGTCGAAATCTCCTCACCGGGCTGAACCTGCATGATGAGGTTAGCACTGGTTCGTTAACCACTAAGGCACCAGCCAACCAGGAACACATACATGAACTTTATCAGCGCAGACAGAGCCGGGCGCTGGACAGCGTGTTGAGATGTAAAGGCCCTACATAATTCTTTGTTCACAAAGATAAATCATTCTCATCACTTGCTCAACGCACACGTCTGAATTTGCGGCTACAAGTTATTCCTGCGGTTCACATAGAGCTGCACAACCAGAGCTAACGCGGTGGGGTTTAAACTCTTAACTCCATGCAGAGTTCTGCAAAGAAACACAATTCCTCACAGGGGGTTGATGTATCCATACATTTCAGCCTGTGTCCAGTTTGATCTCTAGTTTACCTCAGCACCACCTACCAAACCAGATCAAACCAGAGTTTGATCTCTAGTTTACTTCAGCTGCTGAGGTAAACTAGAGATCAAACAGCGGCAGCGGGGCGGCAGCGGGGCGGCAGCGGGGCGGCAGCGGGCGGCAGCGGGGCGGCAGCGGGCGGCAGCAACGCGCGCCAGCAACAGCTGTGTGATTTGTCCGCTCTGCCGGCTTTAAATGCATAAAGTATAAACCTATCTTCTATGAATCTATATTTTAGATATCAATTTGCTCCACCAGTGAAACGCTCAGAGCAACAGAGAAGCTTGCAACCCGGCTTGATAAAAAAAAAAAAAAAAAATTAAGCGATTCTTTTTTTTAAATTATTTTCCTAAAAACAAGCAACGCTTAGCCTGGCAGGGGCTAAGCGTTGCCCCTGCCCCTGGCGGGCCGCCAGACTTATAATGCACTGGGGGAAACCCTGAGGTAACTAGCAGCTAACTAGCGGCCAACTAGCAGCCTGTGGGGGACAGCTCATAAATCAACTGTATCTTGTAGCTCGCTTCATGATGTTTCTCCAGTTGACCTTTGCTGTAACCTTTCTGTTTTTACTGTTTGCAGGTGGTTCCACCCCAACATCACTGGAATCGAAGCAGAGCAGGTCTTATTGACCCGGGGAGTCCACGGCAGTTTCCTGGCCCGGCCCAGCAAGAGCAATCCTGGGGATTTTACCCTGTCTGTCAGGTAACTTCAACCTGCCCTTGTAGTGCATTCACCGGCATCTTCACCTTCGACCTCACAGTTCTCACCTGTGAGTAAGCAAAAATACAGTTTTTTAAATTTTGATATTTGACAACTCAAATAGTCACATTCACAGAAGGATTTAGGCCCAATCTAGGAATACTAAAGGTATGTAAAAATGTGAACCAATCAATAATTCCTGCTCATATATGCTTTAGTTTAAATATTGTCTGTTGGCAGCATCCTGAGGACGGTTAGCTTAGCAACATTATCTGTGTTTCCATTGACCATAAAACTGTGCAAATTGGAATTAGAAAAATAATTTGCTTTATGGAAACCACCAATTTAAATGCATCACAGTTCATAAAAAGTTCCATTTGTCGATCCAACTTGTTGAAACAATTACTGTGCTGTAAAATCAGCGACCACAGTTTCCCCAAAACGCTGCATACTGAGCCGCTCCCGTTGTCTCCTCTGATTGGATTATGAGCGCTAGCGCCACCATGGCTGATTTATGAATATAACTTTATGTAACTGTTTACATTTGTCACAGCCATGTTTTTTAATGACATATTCTGTGAACAAACTTATTCACGAGATAATTTAATTAAATTTATTCCAGGTTTAAAAATAACAGGCCAATTAAGAAGCAACTAAATGGTAAAAATTACTGGACTTCAGTATCAGCCATCAGCTTCCCTGGCCTTCAGTTATATCACCAGTTGTAGGAAAACCTACATTGTTTGACCTCTAACATTCATCTGGGTGTAAGTGAAACTAAAAGTCCAGATGATCCTGAAGACACAGAGTTCACATGTAAGCTGCTTAATTCCCAGAAAACAATTCCCAGTTGGTCTGTCAGACACAATTCCAATAAATTCCTCCCTGTGGGTCATCAGCAGAGGCCTGGTGAATAGATGACACTTAAACTGTGTGTGCGTGTGTTTCTCGGAACATATTGGATAACTCAGTTGGAATGTGTGATGTGGTAACTTTCTCAATGAAAAGTGAAATCTTTTCTTTTGGTCAGCAGGGTGCAGTGACTCACGTTTTGGTGTTAAAATGAACATCTATCACTAATGCCGTATTTCGGTATGAGTCTTTATCACTCATGCCGAAACTACTGGTACTAGTAGTTTCTAGTATTAGAAACTACTAGAAACTTTAGATATTCTAGTAGAAACGACTAGAGCAAGGGTGGCCAAACTTTTTCAAACCAAGATCTACTTTTTCTCTCATCAGCCGGCTGAGATCTACCTCATGATACGAAGACAGAAAAATTTTAAATTAAACTCTATTGACTTATTTTATTAAGCAGATATACATCAGTTATAGCAGAAATAATAAAGAGATAGAAAACCTAATGCAGTTTCTTCCTCAGTGAGATTCTGACACTGGGAGCAGGTTACTGGTTTCTCAGTCAGAAGCTGGTTGCAAACTTGAGGACAGCAGGTGTTGATTTTATTATTCTTTAATGAAGCTACAAACGTTTAGGATCTTAGTGAATATTTTGATAAGAATGTCAGAAGAGGAAGTTCTGGTCTCAGCGTCTTGGCTGCGTTCAGTTTGTCACCTGCTGCCGAGATCGACTCAAAACCTTCCCGCGATCGACCTGTCGATCGCCATCGACGTAATGAGCACCCCTGTACTAGAGTTTCTACTAGAAACTCTAGTAGTTCTCTAGTAGTCATAAAGAACTACTAGAGTAGACTTTGATTAAGAACCCTGGTGGTTAGCTGTGTGTGTGCGTGTGTGTGTGTAAGGTGACTCAGCTCCTCATGCTGTGGCGATAATATAGAGCAGGAAATCAACCGATACAGAGGAGAAAGTCTGAAGAGTCGCTCTTCCTGGACAGCAGAAGCGTTTGAGCCTCGGGATGGATTGGCCGAGCGCATGGAAGGAAGCCCAGACGTTTCTCTGTTTCTCTGTGACGGAGCTGACCAGGTCACATAGCCTGTGGGTGTGAAGGAGGGAAGAACCTGAAGAGCAAGTGAGAAAAAGACCTCCAGTTCAATCAGAAAGGCAGGGAGGCTTTAAATGTTCAGAGTGGAAGATCTGGGCAGGCTCTGACTTCTAGTCATGCGGTTTGCAGCTTTGTGATGCTTGGTGTCCTAAATAAGCGCCGGATGGTTAGCGGTGTGAGTTTATGACAGATTTAAACCGCAGTGCACTCTCTGAGGTCAAATGAGCAATGTTCAGCCTCACCCCCCTCATTGCAGAAACAAAGAAAGGAGGATAAAGCAGAATTTGTACTAAACAGAGTTATATAACAGAATGAAAGCACACAATCCTCTGTGTGGAGATGGAGAGCTCAGTTTGTGAGCTGCAGCATGTCCTGTTGCTCAGTTACAGTATTTCTCCATTCAGTTACGTCTGGAATGGTGTTCAGTTCACCGTCTGGAACGGTGAACTGAACACTAACCAGCTCCAGGATCAATCACTGACCTAGATAATCGCTCAAACGCAGATACATCCTGGTGTGCTAGCACACCATGGTGGTCCTCACGTTTTAAATCAAAATATGACTTTACATCTCTCCAACTGTTGATGTATTGGACAAGAAATAAACTCATTAGTGTGATTACTTTTTATGGAGCACTGAATGGATAAGGGGAACAAAACATCAGACTTTAGAGATGCTCCAATCTGTTGTCAATATCTGTATTGGTCCAGATATTGTAAAAACAATCTAGATCAAGTATCAAACAGTGTGCCTGATCTACGAAATCAGATCTATTCAGTCTAATTCTATGCTTTGTGCTCTATATGTTTTATTATTTATTTTACATCTCAATGGGACAAAAAAAAGAAACTGAAAAAAATCTCTAAAGGACTAAATGATTTTTTTATTGTGTAACCCAATAATGTACTCCAATAAGCTGCTGGATTGTTTATTTTTTCTGACAAGACAGATGTGA
This sequence comes from Alfaro cultratus, assembly GCA_903066825.1. NCBI lineage: Eukaryota > Metazoa > Chordata > Actinopteri > Cyprinodontiformes > Poeciliidae > Alfaro > Alfaro cultratus. The sequence goes on from CAEFZX010031786.1 coordinate 34,793, forward strand.
CAGATTTTAATAATACACTAGAACCTTCGGGTTAACACTACTTCCTGAAGAATTGAAAATGAAAAATGAATGAAAATCAGTGGAAAAAAATCCATGAAAAATCAGTACTAAATGCTTCTCAGCATGTGCCTGAGTGACAATAACCACTAATTGTTGCTACCTAGTTCATCATATTAAATGTGTATGGGGGGATTTTTCTGCTGTAATCCAAGAGCACACATTTTCAGTCTGAAAACAGGATTTCATGTCTTTTGTTATCAAAACTTTTAATACTTTTGCTTACATTTTCATTTTGAAAGCAGGACTTTATGTCTTTCTTCTCAAAACTGTAACGCTTGTACTCAAAACTTCTCTAACATTGATTTAGATAATGCGACACAAAGTGGCAAAGACTGTTATTTATATGTGATTATTTCACTCTGTCAAAAGTAAGATAGCACCCGGTTTTGTTTTGAAAGTTTCATAAAGATACAATGTGAGGAAGAAGTGGGAAATGTCTTTAAGGAGAAACGGCTTCACTGCATCGCACGGATGAATCTCAGCGGCTGAATCTCTTAAGCTACAACTCCTCGGCTGGAAAACATGAATAAAATCTATATAGACATTATCTATATATCCATGTGCATATAAATATGTGTAGTTTAATACATATTCTTCTGCTACAATCGATAGTAGCCACACAGGCATATCCGCTAGAAGGAAACAAGCGCACCCAGCACAACACTTTGTATTGGCTGAGAGGTTGCTAGGCGACTGTGCCAAAAAGGTAGTTCCATGTTTCCTAAGTGAGCAGAGAGTCCGAGCAGAGACTAAGTGTGAGCATGAGGACACGTTTCGAGTACAAGTGTTTCAGGTTTTGAGTAGAAAGACATGAAGTCCTGCTTTCAAAATATAGATGTAAGCAAAAGTATTACAAGTTTTGAGAACAAAAGATGTAAAATCCTGCTTTCAGACTGAACATATGTGCTCTTGGATTATGGCAGGAAAATTCCTCAATAAATGTGTTACGGTAAAGGTTTAGAGAGGGAGTTTTAATTTTTCCTCTTATCTTCTCTCTGTCTGCATCTCCTCTAATCTCCCCCAGGCGGAGGAGGGTCAGCCTGAGCTAAAAACCAAACCAGGAAAAACATGGAAAAAAATCACTCTCTAATAAAATTTGAAGACGGAAATTTAAAAAAAGGCTTAATGCAGAAAAAGTTTGGGCATAATTGAAATGTGGAGTTCTGTTGGCTGAGTTTCTGCCATCATATTTCATGCTCTTTATATACTTTAATAGACTCCAAGGAGGAGGCTAAATGAGATCTTGAAAGAGATTTTTTGTTTTACATCAAATTACCACAGAGAGCAAATTGATTTGTTCTATAACGCTACCCTGGGTTAACGCTGACGTTTCCACTGAGCTCAGCTTATTTTATTTGATCTATGTTGGAGAGGTAAAGAGTATAATAATAATAAAAAAATTATTATTATTACCAATGATAATGATTATTATTATTGGTAATAATAATAATATTATTAGTATTATTATTATGGCTATGGTTATTATTGTTTTTATTATATTTCTATGTGTGGTTTCTATCTCTATCTCTTTTCTTTCATAAATATTTTATGAGTTGTGGTTATTGCTAAAATTCAGCTCTGACTATATGTGAACATAAAGCTCTGTTGATCATTCAGAATTGATGTTAGAAAGAACCTCTCTACCACCAGAGTTATCGTTATTTCTGTAGATTCTTCCAGACTTAAGATATTTTTATTGTTTCTTAGAATACAAAAGAGGGGTTGGAATAAAAATAAATAAAAAAAGCTTTAGATGATAATCTTAAATAATGAAGTTAGAAGAATTCTCTCAAAATACAGTACTGACTAAAAATACCACAATTTCACAGAATTTATGCAACATTTAAAACATATAGATCACAAGATGCAGAACAGATATTTAAAACCAAAATCCAGCTTTATCTTCAGAATATGTTAATGTGAGTAGCCTGTGTTCAAAGCAATGCAAAACAGTTTATGCCTTCACAAAGCTTTGTGAAGGCATAAACTTATGTACCTTTTTGAAAATCCTTCTAAAACATTTTCTGTAAAAATATTTAAAAAGAATATTTTATTTTAAAAGGACTCCCGTATAAAGCAGTAAAGCTTTGCTGCAACTCTGTGGTCCAATTCCCACTGTGTGAAATTCACATTTTTATTTCATCATAGGTTCAAAACCTGAGCAAATATCAAAATATGTGTGAAAGTGAACCTCAGGGTCACTGATGGTTACCCGCAGTGAAAACTAGGTCTGCCAATCTGACCCACCAACCAAATAGTTTAGTGGAGCGCCTGCACTGTCTAAAAACAAATTTAATTCAGTTAGATATGTGCCGATCGACCGGCCACCGATCATAATCGGCCAATTTCCGTGAAAAAGTGTATTATTGGTGATCACCGATCACTGTCCCTTGTTGCCGATCACCAAACTGATCACATTTATCTCACTTCGCAGCCTGCATGTGCAGCTTATATTCTCTTTCTTCACACTGCGCAAGCGCGCAGCAGCAAATCTTGCTGTGAGGAACTATAACCCTCAGAGAGTGAATGGGGAAGTTTGCGTTTTGCGGCGGAAAACGACCTCAGGGGTGAAGCACGTCAGAATACATCAACACAACAAATCTAATATGGAATTTCAAAAATAAGCACTTGACGGATTTTGGCTACATCGAGGCTCAATGCAGGAAATAAGGACATCCAGAATGGCCAGATAGCAGCGCACAACTACCAACACTCACCTAGAAGACCATGACGGTCAGAAGGCTAAACTAATAATCCGATAAATAATTGAAGTCAATGAGCTAGTGGTGTAAGATGTTGGTTCTGCTCTCGCTGCTGGTAGTAAGATTTCACAACCTCCACCAGACTGAACTCTCACTCTGAACGTCTGCTTAAAGCTGCAACATGTAAATTAAGCAAAAAAAAAAAAAAAAAGATTTTAGATATGTTATGTCTAAATTAGGCGAATTTATTGCCAGATAATTTTTTCCATTTTGCTAGATAGCATAGTATAATTTATGCCTAAAGTGAAAACTTAACAGCCATTCCAGGCAATCGGCAGAGATCGGGAGGATCGAGATCGGGAGGATCGAGATAGAGAGGATCGAGATCGGGAGGATCGAGATCGGGAGGATCGATATCGGAATCAGCAGCAAAAAACCTGATTGGAGCCTCCCTAGTTTTAGTTGATTTTTGACTGTTGTCATTTATTTATTTCACCTTCTAAAACTAAATATTAGAAAACCTCTATGTAAGGACGTGTAAAATCTCTCCTGAATGTGCTGTTGTGTGGATGGATCTGCTGAGGGTTTTATGTAGTTTCCATGGATTATGGAATCAACTTCAGCTGCAGTCCAATCACAGTGGAAACTTTAAGATCTGCTGGGTTTATTTAGGATTAGCTGAAACAAACCTACATGAATACTAGATGGAAACCTATTTTCTATGTTTATATTTTCATATTTGTTGGTTTGTTTTAAAATGATCTGACTTTGAAGTTATCTCTCAGTTTTTTAAGCTAATTTGTGTTATGCTTTGTGCTGTTCAGTATTTTGTTAATTATCTTTAAGCTAAATCATTTTCCCTAATACTAACACTTCATTACAAGCTGCTACTTGAACATCCTGGCCAATCGGTGAAGAGTCCCAGCTGCATCAGACCTGCTTTTACTGGGATAATTGGTTAATTAAGTTCACGTGTTTCAAATGGAAGTAAATTTAGGGTTTGGATTTACTGGCTGTGTCTTTTTTATTAGTATTTTCTTGTACCATGTGGTCCACTTTAGTGTTTTCTTTTCTAGAATTTACTTAATGTTGCTTCTCAGTCCAGGAAGAAGATTGATTTTGTGTCTGAACTATTTTTATTAATTTTAGTAATAATTTTTGGATCAGTATCCTTCTAAAAGACTCAGTGATGATTCATTGTTAGTCAACTGGATTTTTATTTAAAATCTCCCAGTACGTTAAAGACAAAAAAGCATTTATTGTTGGAGAACAATGACAGAATTTTTGGTTTGTTCATAGAAGCTGCTTTTGGATAATAATTGAAAAAAATAAATCACCAGTAACAAAGTATTTCTTCAGGGTACAGAATTAGCACAAGTCGTCTGAGCAAATTGAATTATTTACCAACTTAACTTTATTGATTTTGTTGTGGGGTTATTGCTCCTCTGTGGTAATCATCCCAGCAGAGATGAACTTTGATCACTGATGGATGTTGTCACTGATTTTGAAATCCAACATGTCCGCCTGGCAAATCATCACACATCAGGTCATTTTGTTAATCTTGTCTGTTTTCCTATCCAGCTCTTTTTTATTAGTGCTGCCTGTTTTAGTGACCAGCTTGTTAGAAGGAAAGTTAACAGACTTTTCTTTGAAAAGAAAACTAAAGTTAGAAGGAAGAAGCTTTGTATTTTGTTTGTATGGTTATGTGAGAATTTGAGTAAACTTCAGTGGATGTAGACCGAAAAACTGTGTTGCTATTTCACTGAAGTCAAAAAGCACAATTTTGTAATTGCAGTGTTTTTCTTAAACAAATAAATGCAATTAATATCACTTGTGAATAAGTTTGTTCACACGATAATCATTAAAACACATCCTTCACCATCATTCTTATACCACTTCCTATCGTCTTTTTCATAATTTCCTCCAGCAGTAACATCCAGGAGTTGATCACATGACTTGTGTGAAAGGAGTGTTTCCATTGCAGTTTTGTGAAATATTCTAATATTAATTCAGCCAAAGAAACACCTCATCCTTGTACCAAAACTTCTCATCAAAAACCAAGTTTTTATAAATTAGCATGTTTCCATTTAGCAAGTTTATTTTTGAAATATCAAATTATGCAGTTTTAAGGTTAATGCAGCTACTACAATGAATCACTGTGCACCAAAAAATGCAATGATAATGAAGACTGAACATTTATTGGATCCTTTACAGTTTGCCTATCGGGCCGGTCGCGGAGCTGAGGGTGCCACTGCCACTTTATTAAACTGTGTTTTTAAACATCTTGAAGGTAATAAAAATCACGCCAAGTTGCTATTTGTAGACATTTCATCGGCTTTTAACACAATCCAGCCCCATATTTTGATTGATAAACTTCTTAATAACTTTCATCTGGATTTTAATGTAGTGGACTGGATTCTTGATTTTTTAACATCCAGATTACAGACAGTCAGAGTGAACGGATGCATGTCTAGAGAGACGTCCCTGTCTACCGGGTCCCTCAAGGCTGCGTCCTTTCCTCTCTTCTTTACATTTTGTACACGGATGACTGTCGCAGCCGGCATGATAATAGGTTAATATTAAAATGTGCAGATGACTCAGTGATTGTTAGCCTCCTACATGATGATGAACAAGCCCATGGCCCTGTGGTCGATGAATTTGACTGGTGTGATAAAGCTTTTCTTTTATTAAATGTACAGAAAACAAAGGATATGTGTATTGATTTTAGACAGAAACCCCATGACACAAATCAAACAGTAATTAAAGGTCAGACAGTAGAAAACTATAAATACCTTGGGACTATTTTGGATAACAAGTTAAAATTTACCTGCCATTCAGAAAACCTACAAAAAAGGGCCAGCAAAGATTATTTTGTCTAAGGAAGCTCACAGAGTTTCAAGTGGACAAGCCAATGATGGTCCTATGTTGTAGATCATATATTGAATCTGTGTTGACTTTTTCTCTCCTTTGTTGGTTTGGAAATCTTAGTAGTAGGTCAAGAAACGCCCTCAGCAGAGTGATTAATATTAGCAATAAGATCTTAGGGGTTAAACAATGATCACTCACAGAATTGCTTAAAAAACAAATCATTAGAAAAACTAAAGCTGTTATTGCTGATACTTCTCATCCTCTACATGCTGAGTTTCAGTTTCTGCCTTCTGGCATCAGGCTCAGACTTCCTAGTATAAAAGGTAACAGGTACAAATATTCTTTTGTTCCTACAGCAATATCTCTTTTTAATGCAGGACAAGGTAGAGGGACTTGTACTTGATCTGGTGTTTGTGGCAACTGTCAGTCAATGATGAAATACACTGTTGTGCTTTTTCCATTATTCCATGTCTTTTTGATACTTTTTTAAAAAAAAAGTTTATCTTTGATACTTTGTGTTTTAGTTTTTGTACTTGCTGTACAACCTAGAAACCTAGAAGAAGCAAATAGAAACCTTTTTATCAGATGTAGAGCTGCTGTTATTTATTGTCCACTCAGCCTAACTAACAGGGATGTAAGCACTCAGACGTTGGCAGTGACAGGAAGTCATAAAGCAGCTTGGGAAGTCTTTAATCTCATTTCCTCAATCAGTAGGACATTGACGTATGCAAGGACTGTATCATAACTATCTATGCTCAACCAATAAACTTCCTGCATTGATCATGTATCTGCCTTTGGTTCTGTAAACAGAAAGAAATGCCATCTGAATACTGAATTCAAATCTAATTTTGCTTCAGTCAAGTTTAGTAAAAACATTGTGGTGTTAAATGTGAGGTCTTTGAGGTAAATGTTGGTGTTACAATAACTTGTGTCAAAAAATAAATGGCTAATATTATCAAAAGACTGAGTATTATGTTAGATATGAGGGAGAAAGTAAAAAAAAAATGCTGCTGATTATTTTAGTTTTCTTTCAAAGAAATGAACAGTGTTTAATCTTCATGTAGGTTTCATTTCACTGAAAAGAAACTGAATAAAAACCAAAAGTCCCAAACAAATGGCTGATATAAACATAGATCTGAATGCTGCTGAGTGAAATAGACTTTGGTTTCCCACTGAAAACATGAATTATTTCTCAGGTTGGTTGTGTAACATTCTGATAAGAAGACTGAGATAATCATGATCAAGATGTCATAATAGATCTGCATTAGAAGCTCAGATTGTCTTTGCAACCTGTTGAATCCATCGCCAACTACAGTTTCCCCAAAACGCTGCATACTTAGCTGCTCCCTAGTATGCGGGGCTTGTTGCTCCAATGCCTGAATGAGACGTCAACGTCTCCTCTGATTGGCTGAGAAATGAGGAGCGCCAGTGCCATTGATTCATGAATTTAACTGTTTAGTTACTTCCGTATTTTTAATTGAGTCATCGTGTGAGCAAACTAATTGACGTGATTTTAATAGTTTTTTAATATTTATAATGTAAATAGCACAACTGCGTTTTTTTGGCTAGCAGAGTATAGTCAAAGTTTTGCACACATTAGTAATTGAAACGCAGCTATTGAAGCACAGAGATGAAACATTATAACCTTGTGCTGTTTTCTTTGAGTCACAGTTCTGAAAGGTTTGATGGAAGGAGCTGTTCACCAGGAAATTCTGACCTGAGCCACAACAATAAAGATGGAAGAAATGCTCCTTCTTTGCTGCCAAGTTGGGGTTTAAGTAGAAACACCTTAAAACCACTAAATATAAACCACTACAGCCCACTGCTGACTGGCTTGGTCCACAAACCAGTCAGCAGCTTTGCACCACATCATTACTTCACTTTAACAGATTGTCTAAGGAAACACTGAACATCATGCAGATCTTTCTGCAAATATGTAATCCTGACTGCATCATGTTCTACATTTCTGCAGAGCATTACAGAGCAGGGAGACATTTTAACCACATCATTCATCTCAGTAGTGCTAGTTGTAATAACACACTATGTTTTTTAAGAAATTGATCTTAAAATCTCAAGTCTAAGCAGCAGTAGTCTACACCGCATTAACCCATCTATAACTCAGTGACTGCCTGGTGATATTTAAGCAAACAGCTGAAAACGAGACAGTGATCTCATATTATTCCCCTGCTAATCCGACCTTTATTAATGTTGAAGCTTAGGGGTTTATCTCAGATTAGGCAGATTAATAACAAAGCTAACTCAGGAGTTTTAAGCATGGCAACATTTGGATTGGTTGCTTCAGCCTCTGGTGAAGGTGGTTATTTGCTCTGATGCATTCAGGACTGAGATGTTCCAGTTTTGTGGTGCCAGAGTTTTTGAAACGGTGAAAACCAAATGAAATAGCACCAGGCTTGCACTGACTACAGTTTAACTCTGGAACCAGTTTGGTGGACAGGTTTTTAATCTGTTAAGCGAGCCAACACTTTGCCAAGCTAAAGAAACATAACAGATTTAGAGTCTGTAGAGACCAGTCGACCAAGATTCCTATTGAAATGTGTAAACCTGTTTTTCAGATATGTGCAAAGCATTTTTCTGATAACTGACTAATTATTTCTCTCCACATTAAAATATAACTACCATGAAAATGAGAGTTTTAATATGTGAGCAATCTCATATAGAATTAGCAAATGTAGGTTCATCGTAAACAGAAGAAGTATACTTAAATTCAGTGTGTGGTAGTAGAATGCTATGTGTAATCCATTGAATCCATAACATCAAGACATTTATTAGTTAGCAGTACAGATCACTGTCGGCACACCTTAAAAAGTCTGAAATGAATTGATCTAAAATTAAGGCCTTAAAATACATTTATTGTAAAAATGAAATTATCCTTCAATATTTTATTAAGAGGTCTTAGATTTGTGTTCTTTTCTGGCTGGACAAAGTTCTCATATTTCTGGGTCTTAAATTTTATTCATGATGGTCTTAAAAAGTATTATATTTAAGTTGGGTAAACCTTATAGTTACCTCTTCGTTAATCTGAAAAGCAGCCACGGAGACGATGCTAACTCTAAAAAGATTTTCCATCAGCACAACTGTTATTGGTGCTCTCCACTAATCTGGTCTGTATGGAAGAGAGGCCATCAAAAATTAATTTTTAAGCAAAGTCATAAAAAGTTTAATATGTGTTTTGCCACAAAAACCATGTAAGGGCAGATGGCAAGCAAAAAGCTTCCTTTGGTCAGATTAGACCAAAGGGGAACTTTTTCAGCTACGTGTACAGTTCTATTTGTGGAGCAAACAAACACTTCTCATCACCTTGAACACGTCACTCCATTGTGATAAAACGGCAGTGGCAGGATTATGCTGTGGGGATGCCTTTCAGGAAGGAAAGAGAAGCTGGTCAACAATAAAATAGTTCAGATCAAAGCAAGGTGAATCCAAAAGCACTAAACATTTGGCCTTCCACTTCACAGTTAGTTTGTGTGGATCTGTTTCTCAAAATGCCATTAAAGTAATTAAAGTTTAAAGCTGCAGCAAGACAAAATGTGAAGAAAAGGTCAGGGGTTTAAATACTTTGGCAAGACAATTTTAAAAAACCAAGTAAAAATCTAAACGGAGCGATCTCGTCATTTCTTTCGTTATAATATTAATATATGGTGACTTGGACTTAAAGTTTTTCACAGTATTTTGTGTTTCTATTGTGCTAACATTAAAAGTGACAATAAGAACTGTTTATTGGTTCTTTTTTCAGGACTGAAACAAGAATCAAACACAAAACATTCCCATCAGTAGTGAGCTCCTTCAGNAGAAATGACTGATTATTGATTCTCTCATTAAATAAATAGCAGAGAAAACAGTAAAAATAATAACCCTGAAAATAAGACAGCTTAGTTTTTTTTTTTTTTTTAAAACATATGGAATTTACAATGACAACAATAAATCGAAATTCTTGTGACGACCAGAAACTGATCACGATAAATTATAAACAACACAATCTCCTCTGTTAATATATTCCAATATTTTGATTCTTCTGGAGCAGTAAAGATTCATCCTGACCCAAACCAAATTGATGCCGCACGAGTTTCAAACTGCAATAAATGCATTAAGGTTATCAGCATGTCAGAGTGAATGGAAATCTAATAGGATGTGTTTTTCTCATTCCAGAGTTAATGGAGTTAAACTCCATAGGAAAAAGGGGGCTCTGACCTGAGAGCTGAGGAGGGCCTTTAACTGGGCCACATACCTGTGGCAACTTGCCAGCAGCCACTAATAAAGCCATAAAGCAATTACCAGGAAACACAAGCAGAGACGGAAGGGGAGTGAGGGAGAGATGGATTATGGGACAAATAAAAAGGAGAATGGATGAGAGCAGTGATTGTGAGAGAAAACGGTGAAACTTATGAGGACTGCAGGAGAACTGATGGAGGAAAATAGGATTTGTGCCATTTGATATCACCATTAGCTGGTGAAGAGTTGGATCAGATAGCACTGACTGCCCGTCTCCACTCTGAGTCTGATTTTTGCTTGTGTTTTCTGTGTCGTCATCCCAAATATGTGTTATTTCCCAGTGAAACATGGAAGCAAAAGTTGCTAAAAATTAGGGGGAAAAAACTTACTTATACAGATAACTGCAGATAAATTTCCCTGCAGAAATATTCAAATGTATTTCTTCATAGCTTTTTTACATTTTTGTAACACAAACACATTTCAGTGTTCTTTATTGTAATTTTTTGTGACAGACCAACACAAAGTAGTACATAAATGTTCTAATTAAATATGGGAGGCTTTCAAATTTCTTGCAAATAGAAACAAGAAAACTGGTTTTTCATTTGTATCAAATCCATTATACTTTGTAGAACTTTCTTTACTGCAAGAGTTCTGCTTAGGGATGCACAAAATATCTATTAGTCATTGTTTAACATATCTGCACTGGTCTGCTAAATAAAGCATATCAGTGCATCCTCGCTTTGTTGTATGTTACTTCGAGTAGCCAGAGTTCAGATTAGCTGAATATTATTGTACTAATATTATTTTAAACCTTGTAATCTGTGCTGCAAAAAATAATTTGGACTTCTTATTATTTGGACTTGGAATAAGGTTTAGCTGGATTTGAAGTCATTCCCAGATCTGAGTTATAATCCTAAGGCAGTGTATTAGGGTCATTGTAGATAGAAAATAAAAAAGGAAGAGAAAAAATTCTGCCAAAAAACTTAGGAATCTTTAGATTAAAATAAAAAATTTCTAGAATAAAACTTGAAAATCTTTGAGTTTCAGAATCAGAAATTTTGGCAAATTTTCAACCTTTCAAACTGAGAAAGTTCCACTTTTTTCTAGAAAACTTTTAATTCATCTCAAAATTTCAGATTTTTTTGATGGCAAACTGCAGGCAGCACTTCTTATGGCTTTCTTTTAACAAAGACGCTCTTCATACCAGAGAGGAGGATATTTAAAGGACGATTAGTCGTCTTGGAAGCAAAATCTCCAGCTCCTCCAGAGTTTATCTTTGACCTCTGGGCAACTCGGGTTTTCATAGGATTACGGTACTCTCATTAAATTACAAACAAGAAGACTTTTATTTATAATATGACTGGTTGTTTTATTTTGGGGCATTAGGGTAAAAGAGTATGAAAACAAATGCACAAAACACTTTATATATTGTCTTTATATCTATAATTTCCTTCCATTTCATGTTAGATTGCAGCTAATTTCTCATCTTTGTGCATTTTCTTGAATGTCAAAATAAAAGCAGATCCTTAAATACAGAGAATAGTGGATTATATAACAGTTTGAAGTGACTTGACATGATCTGCATGTTCTTGAAGGAGGATTTCTGAGAGTAAGGCAGGAAGGCAGCAGATGGCTTGATAAGTTGGACATGTTTATGTGTGTTTATGTTGGGCTTGTGTGGGCGAAGTCTGGATGTCTTTGTGTGAGCTCTATACTGCATGGGCATGTGCGTGGGTGGCTGTTTGTGTCTGTTCACGTCTTTATTTTTACATTTCTGCAGGGTAGCTGTGGAAGAGGGAAAATGTTAACAGGAAGAAAAAAAACTTGTTTTGATCAAATTCATTGCTCTTCTGTGAAAATAATAAGTTGAATTCTTTTCTTCAGGCGTAACAATGAGGTGACCCACATTAAGATCCAGAACTCTGGGGACTACTATGACCTGTACGGCGGCGAGAAGTTTGCCACGTTAGCCGAGCTGGTGCAGTATTACACTGAACAGCAGGACCTGCTGCGCGAGAGGAACGGCCACATCATCGAGCTGAAGTATCCACTCAACTGCAAGGATCCCACCTCTGAGAGGTAAACATCACTATCCAGAGAGAATGAGAACAGCAGCAGGACAAATTCACCTGATTTCACCTGTTACAAAAACCCAGAGTGCCTACAAGACAACTAGACTCATCGTCTAAACATGAAGCAACTTGTATCACTGGAGAACCTTAAAATCAAATCAGTTTGAAATGGTTATGAACAAAACTCAGATCAGAGTAGTGTAAAACTCAATGTTCTTGTTCTGTTCAGAAGAATATTCACAAAGAGTGAAATTAGTAGCTTACACAGATCATCCAGACAAACATTTTCAGAGGAAACTGTGACCATGAGAAGGTGATCTTCCAGCTGCAGAGAGGGCTGCAGGAGCAGTGGCTCATCAGATATCCTCCTGGTAAAATAAACTGGAACAAAGAAAACATAGAAACTCCTGATATGTACAGGACAAAGGTCCTCTCAATATCCAGGAAGCTCACCCCAATTCTAGTTTCCAGTCTGTGAACCAGAGGTTTAAATTAAAAAAAGACTGCTGCTGCTCCCCTTAATGTCAGACAAATATGGGAGAAGAGCAAACTGCTGAAACTACAATGAAAAGAGAAGAGACTGGAGATTTCAATAAGCTTATTACTGTTATGGTTTCCTTCTGTAAAATATTTTTATTTTTAGTATTACATCTGGCCTCAGCAAACCCACTTCAGCAATATTACCATAGCTTTGAGTGACAAAATGAGCAATATTTTCAATTCAAAAACTCTTTCTGCTGTACAGAAAGTACAACAAAAGTTGTTACAGTGCAGCCCATCCAAAAAACTAAAAAGACTAACAAACATGAGACCTCTGTAGACAGGAGCCTGACAGATATTTATTTTAATAACCCAAACATGTAAACCCTTAAAGTGACAGTGAAGCTCAAAAATTGACTGTTTACATAATGTTATAATGTTATTCTCTCATCAAAAACAAGCAAACATGTTGCTTTGATTATTTCATGCATGTTTGAGAAATCCTTTAATCTCCATGGCAACCATTCAGCTGTGGAAAACACCTGGGTGGATGGAAGGCGCAGCTCCTCCTCTGAGTTGCAGCTTCTCAGCTTCAGCCTCACAGAACAGCTCCTCCCATTCAGCTCCTTCAGACTAGCCAGAAGCAATTAGCAAACAGCTGGTGGAACTGCTGAGCTCATTGTAGGAGCCAGTGTCGTACTCGAGACCGGTCTCGACCGCATTTAGTCTCGGTCTTGTCTCGGACTCGGGCGCTGAAGACTCGGGTTTTTATTTCAAGACCAGTCAAGATTGCAACTGTGAAAATGTCACTAAACCTACAGCATTCTATCCAGTTTATTTGTTAATATGTTTGTTTTCACTGGATGCAGTACGCACCGATTAAAATCCAAGCAATAACGTGACTTACCAATTACATGGTTGTTACTCTCCCCCTCTCCACCTTTCACTCACATGCGGTGCTCCAAGATATGCGCAGTGGTTTTCTTTGAGCAGCAGAAGATGTCTGTCTAATCGTCAGTAAAGAATTGCGCTGCATAAATCAATAGAAATACGATGGCGACAGCTAATTCAGCAGCACTTCGCTTTCACAGACGGAGGGGACTATGTGTAACTTTTTTTGTTACTATCATTATTTTATTTAATTATATACATTGATATTTATTTCATTATCAAATAAATAAAGCACAAGAACGAAAGAGCATGCAGAGCATGTGCATTGCTCTTTGATTGTTTTCATTCAAAGTGGCAGCTGTAATATCTGCCATCATTGTGCTGCCTTGCTTCATGCAGCGGGACAAAGGGTGAAAACAGTCATGGTGATCACCTTGTGCTTGGTCACTTCTTGGTTGTTGCTCTTTGGTCAGTGTTCATAGCTGAGCATTACCATCGAGGCATTGCCTCAATTTCTATGTTTAATGGTTCAGACAGTGTGATTTCTGACATGAATGATATGGGCAAATGCCCAGAGTGTTGTCTTTTTAGATAAGAGTTTGTTTAATATTGGTTAAATTTATTTCAGCTCTAAGTATTTAGTATCTAGGTGTTTTTATGGGAATGTGAATCTTTCAGATCAATTTGATTAGCAGTTTTGATCATTTTTCACATTTTATTGTGTCATGTAGCGCGGGGCGCTGGTCTTGGTCTTGACTTGGTCTCGATGCACTCTGGTCTTGGTCTTGACTTGGTCTCGATGCACTCTGGTCTTGGTCTTGACTTGGTCTCGATGCACTCTGGTCTTGGTCTTGACTTGGTCTCGATGCACTCTGGTCTTGGTCTTGACTTGGTCTCGATGCACTCTGGTCTTGGTCTTGACTTGGTCTCGATGCACTCTGGTCTTGGTCTTGTCTTGGTCTCAGTGCACTCTGGTCTTGGTCTTGACTTGGTCTTGATGCACTCTGGTCTTGGTCTTGTCTTGGTCTCGCGTTAGGTGGTCTTGACTACAAGACTGGTAGGAGCTACTGCTCAGAGCTGTTGGTAAGGAACGTTTCTAAAGGGTTAAGAGAGGAACCATGGGATGACTTCCTGGAGGCGGAGCTTCTTAAAGAGTCAGAAGCCCAATTTCAAGATGTTAAATTACGATGGAAAATTTCCTTTAAGTCATATTTGATATGTTTATCATTTGTATTATAACTGTAGTTAATATAGTTAATTGATTGTGCTATAAAATGACACCATGTGCCTGGAAAACACATAATACTGCCCCTTTAAGTAGATAGAAGATAGATAACTCTCATCTCTTCAACAAAACAAATCTAATTTATTTGTTTAATTAAACGTTTAAGTTGAAAAAATATCAAAGTACGAGTTTTTATAAAATAAATTAATTCCTTTGGTCCATAAGTCATTTTTGACCCTTTTACATAAAGCTTGGAGAGCTCTGCCCTAAACGAAGCAAAGCATAGAACAAGACGATGGTTTTTAAAAGCCCACTTTAAATGTTCACTCTCACTTCACATTCCAGGCGCACATTAGACTGAATTTCTGACATTTGAGCAGGACAAATGATGCATAACAACATTCTCATCACATAAACATGATGCCACTTCAAGTCAGTTAATTTATACATCACCCATTCAGAACATAGGTTGTCCTAATGTGGATAGATGAGCAAACCGGCTCCATAGTGTGTTTAGAGTTGAAGTGAGAATGAGGCAAAGCAGCAGTCCTGGAAACCTCTCCAGCTTGATGTTACTGCCTCACTGCTGATCCACTCACAGCCATCAGAACAAGCAATAATATTGAATTACTGGCCCGCTTGCCGCATCACTTAGCAAAGTGTTCAATGGACTGAAGGAGGTTAGCAATCTACATTAACTCGTTAATTATGTAGCAGCACACCTACATGTTTACACAGATTGAGGAGAGGATACTCTGAATAAACACTCCCACTCATGAAATTTATATGCGCACAGAATCCACAAAGATAAATTACTGTGTATTCCCAAAGGCATGTTTGGATTAACTCACTGGTTGACGTCTATGCTTTTGCAAATATACACACAATTACGTACTTCAGAGAATATTTATATTCTGAATGCAGAATCCGGCCTTACTCTGCAAAACATGGTTCTCCTAAAAAACTGGATGCAAATGTTTTTTTATTTCTGCACATTTGCTCTGCACTGTGTGTGTCTTAATCTACGTATCTTGGTGTAAGAGCTGTTTCTGGTTTACAGTTCATGTGGTTTTTCCATTCTGGGTGCTTTTCTTGATGCCGCTTCCTTTACGTTCTGGCTCATCATCACACAGGAAACAAAATGCCGACATGCGAGTATTTCATCTGAAAATCAGGTGAAGTGAGCCCGCAGCCATATAAGAGACGCTATCACTCTGGAGTGGGAGTCTACATGCAGCGCACATATATATTTAAATTATGTTAAAGCCGTGAATTACAGGAAACTTACTTCAGTCCGCCTCCTCTGATGGAAAAGTTAATCTCACTTATCCGTCTTGTTGATTTCTCTACCTTGCACTCACATCCACCCTGAGATGCTCAGACACAAAGAGTGTATTTGAGCACAGTCTTAGGTATAGAAGCAGCAGGTGAATAAAGGCATCCGAAGGAGAAATACTGTATTGGTATTTCTGTGTGCTGTCGTAGTGATTAATCTTTTATTTGGAACTTTAGCTTGAGTCTGCAAACAGAGAGAAGTTAATATAATAATATGTCCACTTTAAAAGGGTGAAACTCAGGCGCCCATATTTAATAAGCATGTGGCTGCAAATCATAAATCGGGGTGTCCAGACATTCCTCTGTCGTTGTGTTCTTGTGTCTTTGGGTAAGACACTTCACCCGCCTTGCCTGCTGGTAGGGTCAGAGGTCACGGTGACGCCAGTGCATTTCAACCTCTGTCAGTAGCTTGCCACCATCAGGGTGTGTGTGTGCGTGTGTTTGTGCGTGTGAATGACTGTGAAGTGCTTTAGACAAGTACAAAGCCATTTACCATTTACATCTCCCATAATGCTGTGCAGAATATTCTATGTATTGATTATTCTATCAGACGTGTCATCTATTGGTATTAATCACGTGTCAATCGCGATATATATTATTGATTTATTGTCCAGCCTTAGCTGAATGATTTTGGTAAAAAGTTTGGACACCACCATCATACATTTTACTGAGTAGTGTCCAGTCCTGCATGTGTGTTTATCTATGACAGGGGTGCCCAAACCTTTTGAGATCAAGATCTACTTTTTCTCTCACCAGCCGGCTGAGATTTACCTCATGACACAAAGATATAAAAATTGTAATTGAAACTCTATTGACTTATTTTATATGTGAATGTACATCAGTAATAGTAGACATATTAAAGTCTACTAACTGCATTAGAAAACCTAATGCAGTTTCTTCCTCAGTGAGAGTCTGACACTGGGAGGAAGTTACTGGTTTCTGTGTCAAACTGGTTGCAAACCTGTGACCAGTAGATGAGTCTGCTGTGGTAGATCTCACATTTGGTTTGATGACCTCAAAATGAGAAATTTCAGACTGATAGGAGGAACCAAAGAGCAATGTTAAGTTAAAAGCACATCTTCTGAAGTTGGGATATTTTTCCTCCAACAGGTTCCAAAGGAATCACCTCAAACTAGATGTTGGACTGGAATTTATTTCAATGTCATTTGTGAATGTTAGCTTCTCATTTTCA
>CAEFZX010031787.1:0-19684 GCA_903066825.1 Alfaro cultratus
ATATATATATATATATATATATAATTTTATTTTGTATTGGGTTTCAACTATTCTATAGCAGTAGGTTTTGTCATACAAATGTAACCCAATGTATTTATCCCTATAAAAAGTGAAGTAGGTTCAATGTAGAGAAAATGTAGGGTCTGTTTTGTTTGACTATTTAATTCTACACATTTAACAAGATTTTGTGAACAAGGGAAGCAATATTCACATACATATATTTATAGGGGTTAAAAAATGACACCACACAAGAGTAAAACGTAACAGACACAATGGCAGATTAAAAGTGTATAGATTTGGGTTTTTTTTTTGTTTGTGTGTGTTTTATTTTATTGATATTTTTTATATTTTTAAAGCAAGAAACAATTTTGTCATACAAAAGAACAGTTAAAATAAGAAACAGAAAACGAATAGAAAATATATAAAAGGTATTAAGAAATAAATCAGTCTATTCAATGGAAACATAAGACCTAATCTATCTGCGCAGATTATTCAAATATAAAACACAACGCCCCTTCAGTGGGATGACAGACTTTCTATAACATACGATGTCGTTGAAGTTCTGCTCTAAATCGTGACTCCCTGCTTTCCTGGCTCCGGTATGAATGAGGGGCGTGTCCATGCGTAAATGAATGGAACACATCAGCGCCAACGTCACACAGTCGTCGTCGCGGAAGGATATTTTACACAAAAGGTGCTGATCCGGGATGTAGAACAGGGAAAACCCTTACGGTGTAGGAATACACAGGAGCTACATTTCGTCTTTAGCAGGTGCACAACGTAGATTATGTCAGTAATGAGAAGCGAGTGATAAGCATATGATATGTTTTTTTTTCTTTTCGTAATCAACAACAGAACGTATCCCTATCTTTTCTCCAGGGCAATGCCACGGTAAGTTAAGTGAATCGGCTGTGCTACGTCGTATGCAACTAGCAGAAAGCTAAATGTAGCACGTATGGCTAGCATCTGGAGACTCCGAGAGTGCTAAGAACGCCATTTTCTGAACTGTTTTGAATTCTATAGATGGAAAAGTGAGAGTTTTTATTGCAATAATAGTTTAATTTGGTCTTTTTACATCCGCGGACAAATGTCAACGCGGATAAAATGTGTTGCTTAGGAAAACGTAGTGCAGTGTTATCGGCTGCACCTGACGTCAGCTGCGGCTTGACGTAACGGTAATTTATCAGCAGACAAACTACATTAAAACCACAATAATAAACAACACCAGTAAGTGCTTGCACTGTCAGTGTTTCATTTGTATCTTGCATATAACTTGGGTCTCTTATCGCTTAGATGTCATTATTCTAATATGATACTTTTTAGGAGCTAAAAAGACAAAAGCTTCAAAGGTATTAATCAGCAGATTAATATCTCTGCTTTCTGTAAATGAGTGTCTTCACAATGCGCTTTTGATTTGATCACGAGCTTGAGGAAATGGCAAACAACAATATTTTGTGACACGTGTATTAATGAGGGAAAATGAGTCACCAGTGTTTGGGTTACTATGAGGAACAACTGGAGGCGGTGTTCGGAATCGCAGTGATGGTTTTTGCTAGGCATGGTTTCAGGGCAACACAAAACTCTCTGATCAACGTGAGTTTACTGTGTTGCTGTTGTTCTCGGCGTGCTAATTTTGTCGCGTCTGAAAACCAGGATGCTAGTCATTGCTGCTGGTACGGCAAAGTGTTTGTCTACTTTCTGCAAACATAGCAGAGCAAAGCCACACCTATTGAAGCTGAGATGTTCTTGTGTTTACAGTAGTAAGTGATACAGCTTCATGGCAAGTCATAGTTTTACTTCTTTGAAAGAAGATGGCGTTTGAGCTAGTCAATAAACAGTCTTTTTTTTTCAACCCATCTTGCATATTTCTAACTTGAGCAACATCTGGAACAGAATTTTACATTTATTTAGGATTTTTGCACTTCAATTGGATAAAGAAAGTGCCAGGATATCCTTTTTTTCTGATTTTCCCCTCTTTTCATTTGTTCTAACGCAGAGTTCCTTAAATTTTTAAGGAACTCAAATGCAAGTTTGCATTTGAGTTGAGTAATATTATTGATTGACTACTATTGATAATCTTCCATTTTCTTAAAAAAGCAGAACTTTTCTCTTGCATTGACAGAGATATATGAAGGGCTGTTTTTTGCATGATATGCAAAATGTAAAAAAGAAGAACGTTTTAATATTTCTCATGTGTCAACTGTAGAAAGTACTGACTGAATAAACAATTTTCTCACACATTATTAAATATAGATATATGTAGAAAATATAACAAAACATGAACCTAATACTCTAGGTTGCTGAATAGAACAGAAATAGACAAGATGTCAGCAGATTTGACTTGGCTGTACATGATCTGACTGTAAGGATTTGTCTAAACTAACAATTAGTTTTTCTACATTTGATTTTACTACAGGGTACTGTAGCAGTAAGAACTATTGATTCTTGGCAACATGTTTTATCTTGTGTGGAAATGCTTTTGCACTCGTTTATTGTTTAATTTTTGATAGCTTTTTTAGTGCTGTTAAAACTACGCAATAAATTAATTTGCAATCTGTTTTCTTCCCCAGTTGTTCCACAGACTGACCGTCACCTGATGTCTCTTTTCTGGATGGTGCTTTGTCTCTCTCTGTGACCTCAGTTAATCAACAAAATGTCTGGTAATTAGATCCAGCATTTTTTAAAGAAATAATTTATTGTATGCATTGGTCTATGCTAGCCTTTTTACTTCATTATGTTAAAGGATGTTTCTCACGTTGACTTATTTATTCCCTTAACTGTTTAGGTACTTACACACCAGCACCTGGTGGATCTTTTTCGGCTCTCACCCCAAGCATGTGGCCTCAAGATCTTTTGGCCAAATATCATCAAGTGAGAATCTGATTTAATTTTAGCTGGTGAAATTAGTTGATGAAATTATTTTCTAAGTGAACAAGATAGCATTGCAAGAGAAGACGTCTCCAAAATATGTTTTAAAAATGATAGTCCAGTATAAGCAGTTTCTTATTGTAAGATGAGAGATGATGACTAAAGTGAAAAACTTAAAGTATGCCATAATTTTCACTTAAACAGATATGTTTGTGGACAGTGTTATGATAGTATTGTGGTTTAATTTGCACATTTTGAGTTCTTTTTAACAAAGCATAATGTTCCCATATTTTTAACCTGCAATGGATATTTCAGAGGGAAGCTCTGTGAGGATTAACAAATCGCTTCCCTATGAATCTGTTCCAGTTCAGCAGTTCTCAGTCCGATTCAGTTTTGTTTTGAAAAAAACAGTGTCAAAAATTCAAACAGTTATTCAAAGGATGTGTTACTATATGGTATTTTTCTTTAAATAAATGATGCATGGAGTTTATTGCAGAAAAAATAAACTGTTTATTTGTTGTATAATGTAATCTTTGCCTGTTGTTCTGATACATCTTATATAAGGCATGCCTAATAAGAAATATGTTACAATGTTGTCTCTACAGAAAGATCCTGCAGAGCAGCCTGAACAACAGTATGATGAGTTTGGCTTCAGAATAGATATGGAAGGTATTTTATACATAAAACACAACCACAAACATTGTTCCTTTAATCCTCTTTTTATAAACTTAACTGGTAAAATTCCCCACATATAAATGAAGAAGAATGACATCTTTGTATCTTAGTATAAAGACTACGCATACCGAGTTCATGTGATCACAGTTGATTTTCACTATTTTTTTCTCATCCTCATGGATGAAAGCATGTTTTGTGTTGCCTCTTAACCGTCAGTGTTGCGGCTGTAGAGATGTCTTCGTACAGACTGTCCTTTTTGTCACAGGTACTGATTTCTCAAAGTTAACGTAATTTCTCTAAATGTTTCCAAGCCGTGCTTTTTCTTTTATCATTACCAGAACAATACTAGTGCTGCTTTTTCTTACTTTAATTACTGATTCTTATCAGTGCTGACAGTCAGGCTTATGTACTTCTTTGATTAATTCTTTTTTTCTTATTTTACAGGGAAACTTATTTATCAGTTTTTTTACGGTTACCTTTCACAGCACTAGCATGTCTCATTACGTGCTCAGTGCTTGTATACTTTTTTCATACCCAGTTAATAACTGCTACACTGTAATATCTGCTGTAATTTTGTTTTGAAATGCTTCTTTTGTTTTTTGGTTCAATCATTCTTATTTACAAAAGTACTTCCTAGTGTTAACATTACTGGAAAGGCTAGCCTGGCTAAATTTTGACATTTTCCAAAATTACCTCTCCTTGAAGATGATGGAGAGCCCAAGATAAGGTTGGGCACAGAGGGTTCACCCCAGCGTGAAGACCCCCAGCAGCGGCTTCGCTGGCAAGCCCACTTGGAGTTCACCCATAACCACAGAGTAGGGGACCTGACCTGGGATCTCATCGATCCTGTCCTTCCACAGTCAGAGCGTCTGCGTTCTTTGGTCCTTGGTGGTATACCTCATAGCATGAGGCCCCAGGTAGACATCCTCACCAGAGAAGACATGTTTGTTGATTTGACTAAACATGGGATAGAAAGAGCTTTTTCTATTCTTAATGATGTCAATTTTAATGCCAATAAATAACCTCTAATTTTCTCTTTTCTTTCTTAAATTGTTTAGTTATGGATGCGTCTGTCTGGAGCACTGCAAAAGAAGAGGACCTCAGAAATTTCCTACAAAGAAATTGTCAAGAATAGCTCTAATGATGACACCAGCACAGCTAAGCAGGTAAAATCTCCATCAGTATTTAAGTTCACTGTATGCATCACGCCCTTAATTATGTATCATTTGATTTATATCAAAATGTTTAGAAATTACTCTTTCTGACTTTAAATCCTTTTTTGTTGATGAAGAAAAATGTTGGAATATAAATTTCAGGTAACATCAATTATAAGTTGGGTATTTTTTTTAAATGATAAACTCTACCTTCCAGATAGAAAAGGATCTGTTACGGACCATGCCAACCAATGCATGTTTCAGCACTCTAAACAGTGTGGGAGTCCCAAGACTGAGGCGGGTACTGAGAGGTCTGGCATGGCTCTACCCAGATATTGGGTACTGTCAGGGCACTGGCATGGTGAGAACATATAATAGCACGTCCTTAACTTTACATTTACACAATCTCGTTTTTTTAATTTTTAGTTTTTGGCCTCTTTGTTTCTTCATTTCATAAATGTCTTGTTCATCTAGGTCATTTCCTGCCTGCTGCTGTTTATGGAGGAGGAGGACGCACTGTGGATGATGTGTGCTTTGATCGAAGACCTCCTTCCTCCGTCCTACTTCTCCTCCACACTCCTGGGGGTCCAAACAGATCAGAGGGTTCTGCGGCAGCTGGTCGTTCAGTACCTCCCTGCCCTGGACCACCTCCTCCAAGAGCATGACATAGGTAAAAACTGAAGATGAATTATATATTTGGTTTAGTATCTTTTGTATTGGATGTAGCATTTAATGAGTTTATGATGCATTCTTTGAAACGTCTTTCTTTTACATGCAGAGTTGTCGCTAATCACACTGCACTGGTTCCTGACGTCATTTGCTAGTGTGGTGGACATCCGTCTCCTTCTAAGGATCTGGGATCTGTTGTTTTATCAGGGCTCGGTGGTGCTCTTCCAGATCACACTGGGCATGCTCAAAATTAAGGTAGGGACGCTACACCTGCCTCAGTCTCAACAGGCTGATACAGTCGAACACATTTTCTTTCCCCCTAAATTAGAAAACCATCGTGTGCATAGTTGAAACTCTTTCTAAGTATTCTCATTAACGTGTAAAACGAATAAAAAAGTATCATTATTAAGAATTATTCTTATGACTCTAGGAGGAAGAGCTCGTATCATCAGAAAACTCTGCGTCCATTTTTAACACTCTGTCAGACCTGCCAAGTCAGTTAAAAGATGGGCCTGCAGTTCTTGGAGAGGCTATGCGGATAGCTGGGACGTTATCCCAGGAAACATTGGAGGCTCATCGTCACAAGCACCAGGCCTATATTCTTAATGAACAGGCACAGCTCAACAATGGAAACAATTCCACACTCAATACCAATCTCAACAAGGTTTGTTGTATGCTGACATGCCTGAATGTCAGTCATTTTGACCGTCTAATTAAGATCGTTTTGTTTTTGTGAATATTTAGGTGGTGAGGAGACAGTCCCTGCGCAGGAAATCCACCCTGACCTCTCTGCTGTTTGGGGAGGATGAAGCTGATGCCCTGAAATCCAAGAACATCAAGCAGACAGAGTTAGTTGCTGCTCTAAGGGAGGCTATAACTCGTACTGCAGAGCACTTCCACTGTCTAGACCCACGGCATTCCAGCACTGTAGGTCCAAACTTTGCTTTGCACTTTAAAGCTTTGTTATTGTAATACCCTGTTTTAAGAACCCCATCACTCTTTGTCCTTTTCTCTCCAGGATCTGACTCCAGATTACTCCATGGAGAGCCACCAGAGAGACCATGAAAACTTTCTTGTGGTGTCTCGTAACAGACGGAGACGAGCAAAGGCTTTGCTGGATTTCGAACGTCATGACGACGATGAATTGGGCTTCAGAAAGAATGACATAATCACTGTGAGTTACACTAAGATGCATAGTACTGTTTACAATGTATAAACTCATCCTTTTCACTTTCTCCACCTCATCTTTCTGTGTTAGATCATTTCACAAAAGGATGAGCACTGTTGGGTTGGTGAGCTCAATGGCCTGAGAGGTGTGTGCTCTTTGTTTCATCATTCAACATTACATTGCTAATTTGTTTTCACATACATTATTTATTTTCTCCCTCGTGTGATAGGTTGGTTTCCAGCCAAGTTTGTGGAAATTCTGGATGAAAGAAGTAAGGAGGTAAGTTATCAGATGTGGAAGCCTGTGCACAATATGTACACAGCTTTGGACATCTGTTCCTTTGAATATTCTGTCAACTGGTGCACCTGCCTGTGTCCAGTACTCATTAGCAGGTGATGACTCGGTGACAGAGGCAGTGACTGACCTGGTCAGAGGAACCCTGTGTCCTGCCCTGAAGGCCATCTTTCAGCATGGATTAAAAAAGCCGTCTATACTTGGAGGACCTTGTCACCCATGGTTATTCATAGAGGAGGTAGATTTTTTTTCCCTTATTATGGCCTCATAAATGAAATGGCTTTTGTCAGGTTCAAAATAGAAATGCATTATTCTACCTAATGTGCTTTTCCTCAGGCAGCAAGTAGGGAGGTGGAGAGAGACTTCAATTCTGTCTACTCTAGACTTGTGCTTTGTAAAACATACAGGTAAATGCAATCTACACTTATTATAATTTTTGTAATTATAAATAGGAGACCCACAATTTGTTTTTTGTTTTTTCCATTTTTTGATAAATCGACCTCTACTAAATTAATATTTTTCTAACAGAAAAATCCAACCTTTTTTTTGGTGCACCCCTCAGTATAACCTTTTTACTACATCTTTTTATGTTAAATTTCTGAGAAGTGTTTATTGTCATTTTGTAAAATTATTCAAAAATTAAATTCATTTAGTTATTCACAGAATCATATCGTGATTAAATTTGAATGAATGTAAATTTATTTGAGCATGGCTTGCATGTTGACAAACGTAAACAGCCAGTAAGTGAAAGGTTAGGCTTGGGTAACGATTGCAGCACAGAGTCGGTATCTGCAGCTTCTACACGACTCTGCTGCTATGGTTGTTAGGAAACTTATAGAGCATCCAGACCTACATTTATAATTCAGTACCAGAGACCACTTTTAACTTTGAAAAACTTCTATACAACGCCTCACTGGCTAGGAATCAGACACCCCATTCATCATGTTTGTTTTGAAATGGCACACACACACACATTGCTGTGGACTATAGAGAGAGACACTGCACATACAGCACTTTAAAGGAAAATTGCAACTACTGTTAAAAATTATAAGAAAAAGAAGAAGTTTTAAACACGGTTTGTCAACTGAATATATTGATGTATTTTTAAAGTCTGTAAATCATTGCATCAATAAAACAACTTTCCTGATTGGTACTTACTAATTTGCAGTTGCAACATTGTTAAGGGAGCTGCACTTCTCTGCATATTAAGTGTAATATGCAACAGGAGTGTGTCAGAGTATTAATTTGTCATCACACTGGTTACGGATGCGTCAAGTCACTGTCTCTGTTGTTTACTAGGTTAGATGAAGATGGAAAAGTGCTAACACCTGAGGAGTTGCTGTATAGAGTGAGTGAACAAGGCGGTCCAAGCAGTGATTTTATTTTAATATAGCAAAGATGTATTTTTTTCTTCTTGTATGTTTTTCACCCTAACTGATGTCTACATTGTATTAAAATTAAACCTGTCTGTTTTTTCTAGGCAGTGCAGGCTGTAAACATGAGCCATGACTCTGTACACGCTCAGATGGATGTCAAGTTCAGATCTCTCGTGTGTGTTGGCCTAAAGTGAGTTTTCTCACAAACACACACGTTTACAAAAGGTTTCACATATTAACTTCAAGAAATGCTGATAATTTTACAATTAAGTAGAAATACTTGGTTCCTAATTTTGCATCTATCTCTCTAGTGAGCAGGTTCTTCATCTGTGGTTGGAGGTGTTGTGCTCCAGCATGGCTGCTGTAGAGAAATGGTATCATCCATGGTCATTCCTGCGCAGTCCTGGTTGGGTGCAGATCAAGTGTGAGCTCAGGTATTAAGATGGGTGGCAGGAAACCAAAATATTAAAATGGCAACAGATTAGGTTGTTAATTTCTCTGAATCCAACGGAGACACTAAACACGCCTACTAGCCCATCATGAATAGGGTGGGGGCCATTCTAAACTCCCCTTCCTGCCATACCCTTCCCCACACGCACCTCTTTGATGATAATGTATGGATGTCTATCGTTATTCACAGTTTTAAAGGTTTTAAAACGTTAAGGGTCAAGAAAAACATTTATAACGGGTAGCTCTGTAATGGGGTAAAAATAGGGACTAGCTAAGAGAAATTAAGTAAATCTAGTTCACAATCAAATTCTTTAATATAGACCAAAAAACATCAGGTGAAAAAGATCATTTGAAACGTAAGCATTTTTGTCCTGCCTCAAAATGGTAAATAAATGTCTTTCATGTTAAAATTATTTTAAAAAAACTGTACATGTAATAAGCTTATGCCTCTGCCTACACTTTTCACTCTGAATATGTGTCAATTTGCTTGTTTACATTTGTTGGACAGACTGTAATACTTGACAAAAATGTATATTGTTAAATATGCTGTTTCAATTTACTTTGCTTCTGATTTCCATTTGGGCCAAATTAAAACTCCGTGAAAGGCAGCACTGTTTGAATTTTAATTAAATACTCCCCTCTGTAACAGGAAGTTTTGCACCAGTTTAAATACTGTTTAGCGTGTGGATAATGGAGTAAAACTTTCAAAAGGGAAACTTATTGAGACTAAAAGGCCCTGGTGCTGAAATAAAACCTCTGGCCACTTTTGTTTCTGTGTCCTCAGGGTCCTGTCAAAATTTGCCTTCAGTCTCTCTCAAGACAGTGAACTGCCTGACAAGAAAGTGGTGAGTAAAAGACATGGTGATAACATAGCAGCAAAATCAATCTGATTATCAGAACAGCCTGTTGCGTTGAGGAGAGACAACTTTGATGATGTCATACCATTTCAGAAATCTGCTATTCTGAAAGCAGAAGTTATGGATGTGCTGGTTCAGCATCACCTCTTTAGCTGGGATCTCTAGGTAACCTGAGTGAGACTGTGGTTGCTGTAAAACTGGCACAGATTAGTTATTAGTTGAAGCCAATTCACAGTTTCTGCTCCAAACACAAAACCTCCACACTGACTCAACAGTGCCCCTTTATTTTTGCTTCAGATTTTATCCCAAACCACACATGCCCCTCAGACCTTCTCATCGTCAGAATAATTTGCCAGATAAAACATAAAAAATTTAGTTTGAAGAAACATCAATTTTTCAGGTCTTCATAAGCATACACAGTCAAACCCCCAACAGTTGTATACAACAATCACCCTAAAAGCTTCCTTTTACTTCATCCACAGAGTTGCAGATACCATGAATTGATACTAATACAGCTTTTTTTAATATGTCATGTTCAAATATTTCTGTGGAAATCTACAACTAACACTCTTCCTTTTCCCTCATCATATTTTGCCGTTTGTCTTCTTCCCTTTTTAGTAGTTAACCAAATTAGAATTAGACAATGCGTATTTTTGTAAAACTAACTTGATTATTTTGAACACTACCGTAAGGGGGGACAAAAAAGCAACCATTGATATTCCTAATAACGCAAAAAAGTATTAATGCCGTTTCAACTTCAGATTTTGACACTACAACCACAAACCTGAAAACTATTTTCCTTTTTCTGTAGCTAATTGTTTTGTGTTTTAATCTTGTCTTTTAGGAGAAAGAGCAGAAACCACTGAAAGAAGGAGTTCAGGATATGCTGGTGAAACATCACCTCTTTAGCTGGGACATTGATGGCTGAATCTGATTTACCCTGTGTGCTGCATCTTGGTATTATGCTGGTGTAGATTCCCGGCCATTCAGAACCAACAATCCAAAGTTGTTGAGCAGAGATTAACTGGGCTTCTTTTTTTACCTTTCCTCAAAAGACTTCTTTAGTTCTGAAGATGGTTGGAAGCAACAGACTCATAAGTAGCAGTCAGAAGAATCTTATGTTACTTCCAAACTGGTTTAGAAGTGAAGAAGCCTTTTTGGTGAGAGGTGAAATGATTTTTAAGAAACTAAAGAAATCCAGTTGCTTTCTACTCTACACTAGAGATTACATTTTGGTGTTTCTTATGTATTTCCAGCTTCTAATTGCAATTCCTACCTTGGACAATTCTTTGTTAAAGTGGCATTGCCACTTCAGATGTGTTCTCACCCTGAGAGTCATGGGCACTAAATGCACCAAAGTAATGACTGAAACCCCAGTAACGTCCATTTGGTTTGTAAAGACTAAAGTTCAGTGCATACTTTATTTTTTATTTCTGTCCCGTTTTTAATGTTTTGCCACCAGAGTTAAAAATATGTCTAGAAGGCGAACATTCCTGTTGTACAGAATAATCTGTACTGCTATGCTGTATTATTTTATGAACACTACTTTGTGCATGAATTGTAAGTGCACATTCAACACTGTTTAAACATGATCCTCAGTTCTTCATCATGCTGTAAACTCGGATATTTTAGGACCAAAAAAGGAACATTCCTAACCTTGGGGCTGTAAAGATATAAACTATTTTTGCGAAGAATGTTACTTTCCTCAACTCTCTGAAATCCATTCCATGTCATGTTAATCTGTCATGTTGCACATGCCAAGAAAAGCCTTTCAGATGGTGATCATGAACTGTGTGTCTGCTACCATAAGGGTAGTGAAAATGCATTTAATGTGTAGAGTAGCTACTTTTTGTGTTACATCAATGTGTTACATTAAAACATCTATATGATCAAAATGTTGATGGTTTTTATTTATCTGTAGCAACAGGTTTTGACTACTTTAATTTGTAAAAGTATTAAGAGAACTGTTTCTTACTGCACATGAAAGAAATTGAATTGATTGCTGAACATGTCAACTTAACATGATTGTTGCCACAGAATAGTGCATAACCTTAGCTTGAACACTATAAACTTGAAGTCTATCCAGAGATGTTAACGTTCCCACATTTAAATGCACAGAAGAAACATCAACGCTTAAACTTTGTGAAAATGCGTCTGGTTTAAGTTTTAAAGATAAAATAAACACTGTTATAACTCTGGAAGTACTCAATATCTTGAGTACTTCAAGTTCACAAAGCTTTTGAACATTTTAATTTGTAATGAAAATTATGCATACTTAGAAACCAGGACTGCTGAAAAGTTTTCTTTTTAATTTGTTTCTGCAGAAAAATGTCTGAAATTGTCACAAGCAGCAACAGCCAATAACACATGGAGTAATAGATTTACAGGTAAAGCATTATAATCATTAGCAACTGCTTTATTGAGAAATGTGCTGTCGTATTAATGCCATTAATATAAGGTTACCACCAGTTTAAAGCATGACAGATACTACCGAGTCTAAGAGTGCAAGTGAGATTAAATATAGTTCAGCCATCTATCAGTAAACCTGCATGTGCAGCAAATAAATAACTAGGTTATAGTAATGCCACAGCTTATTTCTTATAGCTTAAGTTTTGGATCATTGTTTGCCCTGTGCTACATTCATTTGTAATTTGCATACAATTTGTACAAACCCAGGTTTACAATTTTTACAATTTACATTTTCAGTATAAATAGCACAACACATTTGTTGTAAATACACAGAGAATGCAGGAGGGAGTTTAAATTATAGCTGCACTTACTGAAATTGGTCTCCTTTGCTTTCTTCAGCCAAAAGGCTGATAGCAGTGACTTCTGGAAACTTAAATACCTCCTCATCCTGAGTGAGACTGGCCTCTAAAACCTTACTGCTCTCTAAAAACAAAACTTTTCCAACCGGTGAAGGCAGCTGACAATAAAACACATAACTGAGGCAGTCTCTCTCTCTTTCTTTTTTTTCAGTACAAAAACAAAGATAGGAACTGGTGTGGAGAGGCAAAGTTTAAGACAATATCGCTCCAAACATGTGTATCTAATTGGTTTGTGGAATGACACTTGGTGAAATTAAAGAGGGAGGTTTCCAACAAAAAATAAAATGAATATAAAGATGACAATTCAGCTGTTTCCTGTTGCTGTTGAGGGTGCTGCCATTGAGTTGGTGCTGCTATTTTGGCCTTTTCCTTTGTGTCTTTGGCCACCCCTTCTCCTTCCACCTCCCCCAGACTTTGGCTACAAAAGGAGAGAAAATGAAAAGCCCTTTGTTAGGTAGCACACATTATATACTTTAAATAGTAACACAAGGCTGTGCATGGATCACATTGCTGGGCTTTTAATTCAGCTGTCTGCTGGGCTTCCATTGTTCTCGTTCATACACATTTTACCTTGTTCTCTTTGTTGCCCTCTTTTATTTGAGGGTCATCATCTCCCTCCCCCTTTGGATTCAGCCACGTAAGCAAAGAAGAGTGTAAAGTATAAAGAAGTGATGCAATGTGGCAAAATTTGAGTTTGAAACAAAATAAAGATTTGACATTGATTAAATCAATAAAAAGATGAATTGGGGACAAAAAAAATGAGGACAAAGATATTAGGAGGTTAGAATTGATCACTGATCTCCAAGAAGTGAAAGAAAACACCTTAATCTATGGAAGTTTTGAACAATTGGGAGTGTCTATAAATCTGTGTTGACTCACCGGCTGCGACGTGCTTGAGCCAGCCGGCTGTGCTATCGTTGCTGCATCATCGCTGGTTGCCATGGTGCCATCCTCTTTTCTGAGTGGCACCTTTTTTGTAGACTGCATTTTGATTTGTGGAGGTTTGGAGTTTGATGGCATGTTATTAGTGGAGTGCAACAGCTGCAAAGAATTATGAGGAAATAATTCAACTTGAAAACTCGAGTTTCGCTTTCTATACTAAAACAGAACCAACACTGCAGTGTCCATGCAACCTTTCTACCTTAGTGATGGTTCCCACAGCCTTGGTGCGACCCTCTCTGAACACCAGCCTCTGGTCACAGTGAAGGTACTCTGGGGTTTTGATGAAGCGGAAATGAACTGAAGCCTTGTCCCCTGTCCTTAAGCAGTCTCTGTTCATGGACAAGATGGTGGCGGTCTGTCGTATACTCCCACAGTGGACTGATTGTTGCATGAAGAACAGAATAGGCAGCAGTTACATGAATCAATCCATGTGAAATTAACTCCACTGCTTTGCAACGGCATTTATATGACTTTGCCTTTTTCACATTTTGTCATGTCAGAACCAAAAGATTCAATGCAGTTTTGTGATATTTTATATGAAGGGACTAATAAAGTAGTCCATGGTTGTGAAGTACATCAAAAACATACATTTCTTTCACAAATAACTATCAAGACTATCGACTTTATAAACCAAAATGAAACCAAAAGTTTCATTTTGGTTTAATCTTTCACATAGATGTCATGTTCATTGCACAGCTTATGACAAACTTTAAAAAGACTTCTTATGCCGATTTTTTTATTTTTATGATCATTTTCTGTAATCCATTGCAAGGGATTTTATTTAGTGGTGTCAGAATAATGAGAGCAGAAAACAAAGTACCAAACTTGATTTGTATGTTAAAATAATTCACAAAACCTCACACAACAATCATGTACTTTGTGCTACATCATATGTAAAATCTCAATGAAATACATTGAAGCTTGAGGCTGTTGGATGACAAATATCTCTCAGTGAGGCTGTTACCCACCCATTGCCTGGTATCTGGGGGATATCGTTGTGGGATGATGCAGAACCAGGATTTCAGCCTCAAACTCCCAAGTTGCCTGGGGATTTAACTTTGGCGATACCATCACCATGCCTTTTCTTATAGATGAACGCTTGATCTTTAGAAGAAAGTGATAAAAGAAGAGAAACAGAACCTTACTCAAACACCGTCGATGCAAAATGCACACAGCATAAAACAAACTTCTTCCAGAAGTGGAGAAGTTTTTCTTCCCTACCTTTTTTAAAGCAAACGAGGCAGTCTGGCCGCCTCTGACCTCCTTTACAGGCATTCGTTTGCGGTGGATTGATTTAACAGCAATGGGGATGAAGCTTCCAAGAGGATCTGGACCCAGTAGCATGGTGTCATTCAGACGTATGAGCCCTCGTAAGGTAGTTCCTGAAACTACAGTTCCTACTCCCTGGAAAGAAAACCAGGACAACAGCAGGACTTTAGTGAGAACTGGACAATGCAAAATTTGCTTAATTTTGCATTGTCCAGCAATTGAATGTAGACAGTGCTTAGTGTACCGGAACAGAGTAGGTATCATCTATCTGAAACTCAGCAGGCTGGTCGTCTCTGTACGACGTTCTGGAGGAGAGCAGGTTGAGAAACATCTTTAGCAGGTCCATGTTCTCCCCAGTTACGTTGGAAATCTGAAAGATTGGGCACATCCTGGCCAGAAATCCACAAAACACACACAGGTTACAAATAAGCAGTTTAATTCTAACTATATATTTTGAGTTGTGCATAGACACTCAGTACCTCTCTGAACTGAAGTTTGAAGCTGCGACTATCACATCATCTTTGTTCTGAACAAGAACGGGAATCTTCCTGCAGCCAGGAGACTTGAGTAACCTTTGGAGTAACTTCAAGGTCTCTGTTAGATGGAAACACTCTCACATTTACTTCTTGTTTATAAAATTCAAATGCCTTCTAACTATGGATACATCAGTACAATGTTTCTAGAATGCATTGGAAAAAATGTTGGTTATGATATAGCTGAAAACTAACCTTGTAAGATGTTGGCTGGACACATGTCTATTTTGGTTACCACTACGAAGACTGGCACATTTAGAGCTAGAGCCAGCCCAAGATGTTCTTTGGTCATCCCAACAATACCAGCGTTACTGCCAACCTGATGAAAAAAAAAAACATCAAGTGTGTATTTTTGTTTTTTTTATTCTGTATATATACGAATAAACCCTAACCTCGTATATCAGTCTCATTTCACACTTGAAAAACTAGCAAGTCATCCACATAGGAAATCTAAACACTAAATTTGTTATAGCTAAATTACTTAAATGTCTTCAAGGGAAAAATGTCCTACACAAACTCTCTAACCATAAGCATGCAGAAGTCCGGAAGATGTCCAGTCATCCCAAACACAGTGGTCTTGAGGTATTTCTCGTGGCCAGCCAAGTCTATGAAGGTAATGACTTTAGAGGACTTCTCACAGATCTTGGTCCAGTCCAGGCTCCCTCCATGACTGTCGGGCTTGTTCACAACCTGGCCACAGACAGACAGGATATTGTTGTGTAACAAAACACAAAGATCAGATTAAAAGTCCCAATGTGGTACATTTCTTGGTTACTTTCAATCAAGAAAATTTTTGCTTACCGTACTTTAATTGGGAGTGAAAAAATATTTGTTCTACATTTTTAATATAAATTTATGTTACATTGTAAACCTTCAAAAAGTGGCAAGCATGGGACTGACAGAAGATTTTGTTTGATTAGTTCTCCAGCTGACAAAGAATAAGCAGGGTGAGGTTAATGTCTGGCTATATCAATAATACAATAATAAAACCACTTGAAAATAGACTTCTTGAAAAATACTTTGCATATATCTGTAGGCATCCTACATAGAGATATTAAAGTAACATTTAGGGTCATTAACTGCTACATATAATTGATTTTTGTTAAGTACGAATGATGTTTACATTCATTATGAAGTACCAAGTGAGTCATTGATTGCAGTGTAGATTAAGGTAAGCTTTGGTTTGTTCCACCTTTCTTTCTCCATTGACACTTTAGCGCGATAAAGGTCACAATGTTCCCAAATAGCATACCTTAGTGATACGTGGGAGTCATGTCTGTTTTGTTTTGGTGTAGCTGCTTGAAGTAGCATGACGAACTGACTCTATGTACCAAGTGCATAGAGTCATGCGTTTGGTATTGCAAATGAACATTCTGCCTTCTCTACTGCATTTCTTCGATACACGCTGAACTGACGTCTATTATCTAGCCCTCACCTGACCCTCCTGATCGAAGCCCAGGATATCGTTGCCCACACTGCTGGTCCTGCCACTTTCCATCTCATGTTTATGCCTGAAAAGTTTCTGCCGGGCAAATCCCCTGCCGTTGTCCAGCTCGCCATGTGTCAACACTCCTAGCAGAGTGCTCTTGCCAGCGTCCACGTTTCCCACCACTGCGACTCTGAAGGGACACAAAAGCACTAGAGAAGCTTTAGAAATGCCTGACAAGCTTTAGAAATGCCTGACACTGGCTCAACCCTCTAACCCTAAGGACAATGATTCTAAATGCTGCTGTCGCCGTGATATTCCAAATACTGACCTGACCTCTAGGAAGTCCAGCTCACCCACACGCCTCCGAATCAGATAGTCGACCACCATCCCAGCAGCCTCAGTGCGCTCTCTGAGAGGGATGAGGTCAGAGTCCAGCTGCTCACACATTGAGTGTATTGTGGCAACTGAGGCTTCCATGTCTTTCTCATCCAGACCCCAGTCACCACCATCTATCCAAGAGGACATAACACAGCTGTTTATAAACACCAGAGATTTGGGAAAGTCTAAGTGAGAGAATAGCAGTGCGCTTCTCACCAGAACCCATTCCAACCACATAGATGGTTTCCCCACAGCCATCCTCCATTCTGTCCCGAAGCTGTCGGAGTAACGAATCATACTGCTCCCCGTTTGGGCTTATGAGTGCCAGCTGTTGGGGTTTAAGGAATGAGAGAAAACAAAGAAAAAAAATGCTGATTATTAATAAGTGAATCAGGGATTTATTAATGCTTTGATGTTTTAAAGTGTGAATGGCTCATTTACACATAAAATATAATAGTCAACAGCAAAGGTATGTGGGGATGCAGCAGCCAAAGCTGTGTTTTTACGTATAAGATCCCAGCTGTCATTCTTCCCATGAAGTCCTTCAGTCACACATTTACACAGTACAGCTGATATTGACACGAAGTCTTCAACTCTTTCAAGCTGCACTACAATAATACTGATTTGGATTGCTAACAGGAGTAAATATCTAGTACAAAGATGTTAGCCATTTTTATCTTTAGAAATCTTAGGATTCACAAAAGTCCTATGTGTCACTATATACTACACTAATACTACAATATTTACAGTATTTTTTAAAAATAATTTTCTATTGAAATATTAACTTTTAGAAAGCAATCATGATTGTACACTGTCATCAATATTATCTTTGCGTTATTGTTCCTGATGAAGTAAAGAGTAAACATGGTATAACTGTAGCAGCAATTATACAACTCTCCAAAGACTAAGTGCAATAATGTATGTGCATTTCAATAACTGTTGTATATGCTCTAAAGTCAGCAGAAATATGGTTCTGTGATGCAAACCTGTGCAATCTTTGCATTATGACATTACACCTGTGCAATGTGCAATCTGATGCTACCAGGAAATACCTTGATTGCTCTCTCTCTCTCTCTCTCTCTCTCTCTCTTACAGTCAAACAATCAGAATTACATCATGTCAAATATTCTGTCCATTTTAAGCGAATGGGTACTAAATATGAGCTTCATATTCATCGTTCCACAACACGACGCATGTTGCTGATGAATATCTTCAGAACAAACCTGCTAAATGCTGTTTTGCTTTATATAAGGTGTTGATACTTAAAGCTAGTGGACAGTTATTACTTTGGGTAATTGGCAAGCAATTTAAGTATCCAAAATAATATGGTGTTATTATTTGTGAAACATATGGTAAAAAATGTGCTTTGAAGCGCAGCTAATGCCACCGCTCTCTTGGCTTACGCGCTCATGCATCAGCTGGAGCTAAAGTTAGCCACAAGGCTAACTATTTCAATAAACGTCAGCAGAAACTGCACCAAACCCAGCATATTCCAGCACAAGCTCTGAGCCCTTACTTTCAAAAACAATGCTTAACCTATGCGTCTCCATGCAATACGCCATAGTAACAATGTAATAATCACAAGCAGCATTCATATTTCCATTCATTCATTCAGCAGTGTTAGCTTAGCAGTGCTACATCCAGGCCTAGAGTTACCTTGCTGCTGCAATCAATCCTTCGGTCCTCGGGTTTGCCATTGGTCATGTCCTCGTCCTCGAGGCACTCGTCGCCGTCCTCTTCCCCACATCCTCCCCGGTCTGGAGCAAATATACTCGCGGGAACTAAAGCGTCAGCCAGAGCTGCAGAGCCCGGTGTTATTCCTGGCTCATGTTCTGCTGCTAACGATGCCATTTCGATGCCAACTCTGTAGTAATAAATTCCAGACTATGCAAACTGTTGTGACGACGGCTAGCTATCGAACACACTAGCCGCTGGCTCCACACACAAGGGTTTCTAAACTCGCATTCACCAGACCGAGAATAAACACACTAAAACTCACCAAAGCTCATATTAATGAAGATAATAACACACTGGTTAAATGTCAGAGCTTTATAGCGAAACGTTTTCTAAATGATGGAAATAGCCACAACCTCATGAATATTCATACAGACGGCGAAAGTGGGTGTGTAGTTTTTAGTTGTGGTCGCAAATAGAGTGAATATACGAGCAGGAGACCAATAGGAATGAGGGGGATTGTTCATATTTTTAAAGGTAAAGCCAGCCCATCAGAAGGGAATGGGAGAGCTACAAGTAATGTAATAACCCTGTAACATTTCTTGAAAACAGGTTTGCTTAACCTGTGCATCTCCATGCAATACGCCATAGTAGCAATGTAATAATCACAAGCAGCATTCATATTTTCATTCATTCATTCATTCATTCATTCATTCATTCAGTAGTGTTAGCTTAGCAGTGCTACATCCAGGAACAGCACAGAAGCGGAACATTTAATTTTAAAGTTACATAGTTTTAAAATGTTACATTTCTGACAATAAATAAATACACTGTGTTCCAAATTGTTATGCAAGTGATGTTTTCTCAGATTTTCTTAAATGGTCATTGCAAATGATGGTCAGTATAATTTTCAAGTCATGAACTATTACAGTTAGCTACAGCATAAATCAAATTTTACTGAACAAAGCTCCCCATGAGAGCAGTATTTTTTCAATGATCAAAAAACTCAAAATGCATTGTTCCAAATTATTATGCACAACAGGTTTTCTAAACATTTTATGGATTATAAAGAACTGCAAACGGTCGTTCTTTGAATGTGCAGCATTAAGTGGTCACATGT